>QGOB01000706.1:0-47840 GCA_003313055.1 Termitomyces sp. MG145 | reverse complement strand
ACAGGTCAAGTAGTCTTGATATTAACCGTAGTTCTCCGTATTTCCGTGTCTCTGTCTCTGCCTCTGTCTCTATCTCAATCTCAATCTATTCTCTTGCTTCTCTCTCTCTCTCCGGTTTCATCTCTCGTCTCTCGTCTCTCGTCTCCGTGCCTCGTCCCGTTCCGTGACTCATTTCTCCTTTCTGTTTTCTCTCCGTTTCTTTACCCGTCCTCTTGCCTCCGTGCTTCCTTACCCGGAGCACTTTCTACTTTGCGCGCGTTACTACTCGTACCCCGGAGCGTCCGGATTTTCCCCGGACCACTTGTAGCTGTACCCGGAGCTTCCGCGAAGCCCCGGACCGTACTTAGCCTCATGAGCTCGCCTAGTAAGGACTCCCCAGTGTAGCTGAGCCCCCGTCGTCAGCGGGACCTGACAGACAACTCCATAGCAGATCTCTGCCAAATACCTCTAATCAAGAATCAATCAAAGAATCTGACATCTTACTCCATGGAATAAAAAGATAGGAAGGTCCGGAATATGAAATTGTTGAAAATAGGCAAAGAAGGAAAGAAGGGAACCATAGGAATAAGGGGGAATAGTCTGGAACAGGGAGAAAGAATTTTAGGAATGATTCTGACTAGGGGAAAGACCCATAAAGAAAGATGATCAAAAGAGGAAATGTGGTTGCCACAAAAATAAATGGGATGGATAAATGATGATTGAAGGAAGATCAGGAAACATAGGGAACAAAATAGGAAGACTTAGGAAGAGCTGGGGAAAGCTCTGAGTTCAGGAGAGTATTTAGTATGTCAGAACAGGTGAACTATCAGATACTCTAGAGAGCAGAAGGAAAAAGGCTGGCCTCAGGAAAAGTCAGGACATTGGACTACATGGAAATATGAATGTTAGGAAGAAGGGCATTGGATGAATATGTTCCTAGCAATAACTGGAACAAGTACATTCATGTCCTTCCAAGAACATGAATGTTTTCCTGGAAGTGGAAGAACTCCAGAATGTTGTGACTCTAGGACTTGTCAGGCAAGCCCCAGAAGCATCAGAAATCATGGTATATGAAGGGATAGGTGGAAGGGACAGAATATCAGGTCCTGAGGCCAGTGCAGACAGCAGGATATGTTCCCTCCTCAGAACATGAATGTTTCATGGAAACAGCAGAACTCCGGAAATGCCTCAAGAGTCTGTCATGTTCTATGCAGGAAGGGGTTATCAATTAACTTATTGGTGATGTAACATGGCAGATAGACGGAAAAATAGGCAATGTCTCAAGGGAATTCAATGGGAAAATGAATATAATACTATACTTATAGAATTCTCAAGTCACATGGAAAGATGGTCTGTGCACCCAAGAAAACAGTATAAATAGAGTGGAAATAGGTTTGAATTGCCAGGCAATTAGTGGATAAAGGCTTGGTGGTTCCCAGGGAGTGAATTGCTTAGGCTGGATTTCATTAGGAAACCTCTACTTTAGTTTTTGGACTATCAGTGAGGAAACTACTACATACTTCAATACAAAACTCAGTTCATTTAGAATTGTTTAGCATGATTAACTACCAAGCCCCAGAACTACAGTATTTTGCTTTAGCCAAGTATTACACTGCTACCATGGTTTCCCTAGGGGGTGCAATTTATCTCATGATGTTCACTGATGCAGGCTCGTCATGACTCCAAGCATCTTACCTGACAAATAAGGCATGTAATACAACCCTGGTGGCAATGGAATCCTACATCAAAGAAGCAGAGCAACAAACTCGAAATTGAGTTTGTACCATCCAAGTCAATGGTGGATGGAAGTGGGTGAACCATCTCTGGCATAACTTCTGCTGAGAGACTGGGATTGAGATTAAGACAGTCATTTCTTATGCCCACTTTTAGAATGGAGTTGTCAAACACTCAATCCACACAGTCTTCAACTGTGCCCAATGCTTGTTAGCCAAAAGTGGGTTACCTAAGAGTTTGTGGGCAAAACTTATTGCCATTGTCTCATCACCCCTGATAGTGTACTCAAGGAGAAGTGGATGGGAAGAAAACAGGACATGGGACATTTACATCCATTTGGATGCATTGGGTATGTCAGGGTCCCCAAGGAGCTCATCAAATCAAAACTCAACCCTTGATCAATCAAATATGTCATGGTGGGGTACTCGAGCCATGGTTATTGACTCTATGACAAAAACACCCATGTCATTGTTACCAGCCAACACTGCAGGAATTAGGAGATTTTTTGGGAAGAAAAACCCATTAGAAAGATGTCAAATAATTTCTAATTAGTTTTTCTCATGTATTACATAAAATTTATTTTGAAAAACAAAAAAGAAAAAGTTAAACAATTTCAATGCTTTTCCTTGAGGAAAACAATTTCTTTTTCTTTTGATTTTTCCTAAGATACAGATAGAAAAAATGATTAATGTTTCCAGTCTTTTCTAGAGAAAAACATAATGTTTGCTCATAGTTACTTACCTTGCCTATAGAACAGTTACTTATTATTGCTACAGGTCAAACAGAGTCCTTTTCTGGTGAACTCAGGAACAGTTACTTATTATTGCTACACAGAGTCATTGTAGTGCGACATTGCGACCCACAGACAATAACTTTACAATAAGAGCAAATCAGTAGGCCCAATACGACGAAACACTTACCTCTAATTAGGAGCAGATGCCAATTTACCGCTTATACATTTTCAGTATGTCACGTAGGAACAGGAGGTGTCATACATTAATGCGCCAGGTGAAAGAATCTTCCCGAGAACCTATTTCTGCTGGGAAAGGGGTGAAACTATTTCTTGATCAACTTTGTACCATGGAAAAAGATATCTAGAGTCCACGGCCTCTGGCACCCACCTTTTCTCCCTTTCTCTCAGAAAGAAGTAGGTCCGAAGTGGAACAGAAAATTATTTCTAGAAATAACACAGAGTTACAGTGGCCGCAGACAACTTGAGGCTACGACAGCACTTTGCTACTTTCTCACGATTGAATCCCGAGTCGGACTAATCATGGATGCGGAGAACTGGTAGCATAGCTACAGAAACTTCATGTCAGTTTTAGTGAGTCAATTGAGTTGTATTTAATGGCTTAGAGAATACGCCACGGACCTGGGGTAACACTAGCTCACCTTCGTCAGGTTGAATCCGAGTCGGACCAACAATGGATGTCGAGAATCAGCAGTTATGGCGCCGAATGATTACAGAAATCCAATGAGAGTAGATTTGATTTTTGTGAGGTTCAGTTCAGTTTCTCGAGCAAAGATGCTGGTGTGGATAGGATGATAGGATGAGTCAAGATGACAGAGAAGATGATCACCGATTACAGTCTTGGAAATGATCTCACTGGACTTTTGAGTGCTTGAAAAGCAGTGGTGATAGCCTGAATGTAGATCTTGATGACGGGAAGGATCATGTTCGATGGTATCAATTATTGTCACGAGCATGAATGCATTGGCCCATTATTGACTTGTGATGCCTTTGATTCAGTAGCGCTGCTCAGATTCCATAAAGGCATAGATATACACAACTAGGGCCTTGTCCATCCCTCTGCAACTGCACCAAATGTCCCAACGAATATTAACTAATACCATCTTTAATTTCCCATCTAGTCCAGCCACAATTCGAGGAATAATAAGGTCACGAGCTAAGCTCCGGGCAAAAAATTCATCAAGTCAAGTTGGAACTACTTACGACAGGAGTTATACATATAGTTTGGGACAGCAGTAGAATTTCACATAGGGCGGCTACGCCACAAAGGGTATTCGGAATAAAAAAAAGTCAACGAACAATTGAATCTACATGCCTCCATGAGTAATAACGCTCAGGCCCATGCATCTTTAGGTGCTAGGTATTCTTTACGAGAGAAAAGAGTAAATGTACTACCTAGACCCCGACGGCGGGTCGGGAGACACAAACGATAATATCAGAACCCAACTCAAATGGATTCGTTATGTGAAAAGAAAACTGAAACTAGTATTCTTCGTTGATTGTTTCCTTGATCAAAGCTTCTGCTTGTTTCGATCTTGGTATAATAGAACACTTGAAAGGCAAAGGCGAACTTGAAAGATTGAGATTTCAGTGTTGGCATAAATGAAGGAGGACTGACCAAACTACAGCGGATGTATATTTATGAGAAGGTTCTATGATATTTCCATCCTCGTCCTGCGCTTTTGTGACATCAAAAACAGTAAGAATGGAAGCGAGGGCAATCCAAATAGCAGAAAATGCCATGTGACGCCCAGGGCATACCCTAGAGATAACGTTAGCTCCTCCGGGGACGACATAGAAGCAACGCTTATTACCGCCGGCCAAATCCGAATGCTGCATGTATCGGGTCTTTCACATCAGGATTCAGTCTTCCATCTTTGATGAACCGATCTGGATTAAAGTCAAATGGGTTAGGATAGACCTTCTCATCATGTAACATGGCCCTATTCAAAATCAGTTACGATTTCACCGATGGTAAAGTTCTAATTTGGGACTTACCATGCATTGGCTATGACTATGGAGCCCTTGGGAAGCCGGTAACCTGTATATTCATCGTCAACCTCAAGAAAGTGTGGTATACCTGTGCAAGACCTGATCAACGGAAGGGATATAACTCGTAATATTTCTGTCTGTACCGAATGGGGCGACATCCCTCCATCTCAACGTTTCTTTCGTAATCGCAGTGATATATGGCAAGGAATCTTCGTCATCAAAGGTCGGCAGCCGTTTGGGCCCAACGGCTCGATCGAGCTCTTCCTGGGCCCTTTTGACTACCGCGGGGTTTTCGAGCAGGCCAAGGATGCAAGATGAGATGACCGATACCGTCTGTTGAGACGGAATTAGTGAGTCAGATCAGCTGCAAAAGTATAGACTTGGCGTAGATTCACCGTATCCGAGCCAGCTGGATTAGGAAGGGTAATGAGACTAGTTACACTAATTATCGTACATTGAGCTCACCTGTATACATTGTTCCAGCCGTCGATTTGATGATATATTCTTGGGCCTTGATATCACGCGATTCATCCATATTCTGCAGGCTCCTCGATAAGAAAGACGGAGTAATACTTCCAATTTCCTGTGTTCATCAGTGAAACAAATTACCAGCTATTGTTGACCCAAAACTCACAATGTTACGCTTAGCTGCGTCGTAGGGCAAATTGATCATATCTGATGCCAGCTTGCGCCACTCTTTTGCTTTGCGCTTGAAGTCGGCAAAAGGCACCCAATCAGGTACATGCTTAAGGATAGGTATAAAATCGACAAGGAAGGCCCCCGGAACAGCTGCAGCGAAGACGGTATGAGTGGCCTTAGCCGCCGTCTTTATGTAAGGATCATCCTTGGGTTGAATATCTAGTCCATAAGTTCCTCTCAAGATGGTATCACCCGCCATCCTGAAGACATTATAATATATGATATGCAAAAGTAGATCAATTCACAAACTGTCGAAGATTTCCATCAAGGTCATCTGGTGACTCTAGCAAAGCACGAAGAAGACCGTGAGTAGCTTTCAATTCATAGGGGCGGAAGCGCATAGAAGCAACGACGTTGAATTCTTGTTGCAGTAATCGTCGATGTTGACGCCTTCAAGAAATCATTTAGCTGTAAATAGTGTAGAATAGAAACTGACACTCACCAATGATCACCTCATACCAGAATTAAAATCAGCATTAAAGGTAGTCAATGAACTCACCATATGGCATCCAAGCTACGAGGAAATTCCAACCCATCAACTCATTGATCATCGGCATCCTTACCCTGTCGAGTAATCCTTTACAGAGTTCGTGCCAAGCATCTGAGATAGAAATTTACCTGCTGGAGTATATTGAAGACCTCTTCTCCAATAGATCCGCGGTGACCTTCGCATTGTCGAGGACGATGATCGATGTGCCCATAACATCAATATGAATGATGTCAGAGCCTTAGAGATACGAGACACATTTTCATAATATATATATATACGGACAGGTCATATAATACGAACCCATTTCCTGGCACCACTGATGATATGTCACCCATTCGAAACCTTTTGGCATGTCAAGGAGATTGCCTATGATGGGAAGCTTCTTCGGACCAGGTGGGAGGGGTAAGCGTTCATTGTTCATACGGTGCCTCAGGTAGAGATAGAGAGCAAGTATGAACGAAAAGACGCCAGCATCAAAGAGAATGTATGCCCTGGAGGACCAGCAGAGGATTCGTCGTGGTTCCTTTGGAAATTTAAGTCTGGGTTAAAGCGATGCATCAACCAACGTACTAATGCGCCCACAACATAGTCCACCATGTAAGAATGTCGCATGATCAGGCACTGAGCAGTTGATTGTCCAGGTTGGCGGTTAACAAGGCTGAGATCCAGAACCTTTAAATGCGTCAGATGGACGAGGTATATATTTAAAGCTGCCTAGTCTTTGTCATCGTAACACTGCCCACAGCTTCCCTGAGAAGCACATACCGCGTGACACTCAAATTTACTGATGTTCATGCCGCGCTTGCTGTAGTTTGCCTTCCCTGTGATTTGATTACTCGGTGTTGTTAACCTGTTCCGAGGTCTACTTTTGTTAGACCGGATCGTTTCTGATTGACCGTTGTCCCCTCACCTTTGGAGGCCATTGTGACCTTCGCCGAAATTCCTTGCATCCGGCGTTTACGATACTTCTGATATTTCATCATTTTTTGCATCGGCGTTTACCGAATCGTGCGATTTCATCAAGGGACTTCGCGGTCCGGAGGTATGAACCTGATTTTTGTCGCCTGGCCGCTTGACTTTTGTTTAGTGACTCTGTTCATTCAAGTTGTGCTAAGCTCTCCCTCTAATCTGAATCAACATTAACGTACGTTCATTGGAAGCATAAGCGCTTTGTTGGCTAATAAATTTCTTGAAGCTGCATGTGCACCTGTGGCTGCAAGAAATTCGAGGAATTTCGCCAATGTGCCGCGAGTCTGGGGACCAATGTCAAATGCAACCCTTTCACTTAGAATCGACTTCTGGACCAAGATAATATGTGCTCTAACCACCCGGTAAAGCCAGGAAAAAATAAAATGCGTCATCGGGGATAATCGATGAGGGGGTACAACTCTAGTGTCAGTGGGATATGCTGATTTCACGGCGAATCACTGTCTGAAATGTACAAGGCGGCTGTAGTACTAGTGAGATTTCTTACATCCTAAACAACGGAAGCCTAATTCCAGCTTATGCGGCGAGAATTATCTCATTGTCAGCTCCCAAGGCCCACACGTAGTGTTTGAAATGGATGAACATTTTTTAGCATTGCCAAGTACGAATACAAAGACGCGGCTACTTTTGTACACGATAATCTTCGAAGCAGAAGAGCAACTGTGTTGTTGCTCACAGGATAATTTGTCAGAGCCACCAGGTGCTCTGAATCACTGTCACAGGCATAGTGGTCATTTTTGTATATGTCTATGGTTACATATTCATCTCCATCCATAGTCATGCTCTAGACATTGTCCATAACTACCAGGTCTTCTCCAGCCTTTTCAGGCAGATTCCTGCTCATTCCCTGGCTCATTGCCTGAGTCTACCTCACTCTCCTTGCCCAGAATATCCATATAAGCTGCTCTTAGCTGAGCATGAGGTGGCTTAGCTCACATATCTGGCTTCTTGTACTCCAATGCATAGTGGCCTTTGCCACCACATTTGAAGTATGTCAAGATGTCTCCATCCCTTCCTTTATCCTTTGAGGCAACACCAGCTTGCCTGGTCCTGTTTGGCAATCTAGATAAGAGCATACAGGATTTGCTCCTACAGCTCCTATCTGCATCCTCCAGAGTGGCCTCCTATGTCTTCTCTCCTTGCCAGGAAAGTTCCCACTTTCTGTGGAGCTGGTTATGCCACAGCATGATGATTTTTCAAACTATGCTGCTCAAAATGTTAGGAGGTTTTGAGAAACCACTCAAAACCAAGTGCATATGCCAGAACCTCATCTGCTGTAGTTATTTTGGGTGACAATTCATCATCATAGATTAGGACTCTTCTCATTTCTGAGGGGATTCCCTTCAAGAAGGTCTTGCAGATAGTTCATGTGTCTGGATTCTAGCCATGTTCTCTACATGATTGATCAATGTATCATAAAAATCTTGTACACAAAGCTTCTCAACACACACATTGCAGCATAGAATGCCTCCCAGGCATCCTGCATTGTTGATGGACTCATAAATTGTTTATACAATTCAATTATAACATCCTTGAATGTCCATTCCAGTGCTGCTGTGCACAATTATAATGAAAAACATGGTGTTGAAACCACTTTTTTGCCACTCTGTCAAGGGAACTCTGGGAAGACAAATATTCTCTTGCAATATATGTACCTTCCAGGTCACTGAACTTGGAACTCTTTTTATATGCTTGAATGTGCTGTGAATCTGCCTTCCTCAGCTTTACTCCTTCTGGAAAACACAGAATTGTCTATAATACTCATGAGGTGCCAGTTTATTGTACACCCTTGTGGCCTCTTGCAATTCTAGAGTCTGACCTGGCCCAGAGCAAGTTCTACCATCAAGAATGCATGCACTTGTCATACAGTCATTGCAAACTCAATGTGTCTTGGGAGATAAGATTGATCTTGTCCTGTTGCATCCCAAGTTATCATGACTTCCCTGCCCATCTCATCCTCCTTGCCCAGAACCCTGCCCAACACCTTTGTGCAGTGGCCTATCTCATCCACCATTACTTTGGCAATCATCATTGTAATGGCTACTATACACATCACTGCATCTAAGACCATTCTTCTGTTGTGCAGTCATTGCACAAACTGTTGGTGCATATGGGGGAGAATCCCATTGAATACTATATCTTGATCATTGTCAAGGAATGCTCTTATTGCTGCAAGCCCTGGTCCACTGTCAAGTCCCACTGACCTAGGGCTCACTTTCAAGAGCAAGAACCCACTAGTTAGAGTTAGATGATGGCAGAGGTAAAAAGACATATGGATGTCCAGAGCTTGGGGAATGGGTCCAATGTCTGGGTAAATGTAAACAGAGCTGACAAAGTTTTTGGGAGACCCAGAAGACTTAGCAACTATGCCAGAGTGAGGAAAAAGGGGAACAAGTTGTGAGAGAAAACTGGATTACTGATAAATTGAGAGAGAAAACCAGGAAACAGATAGATTGAAGATAAAACTGAGAAACAGGGACTAAGTAGAGAAACAGAGATCATTTAGGCAATATGGAGACTAGCTACTGACTACAAAGGAGTTGGAACTATATACACTTGGGCTTCTCATAGTGGACCAGCATTGTGGCTGTAGAGGATTTTTAGAGGGACATTACTGTCCCCAGTGCCCATTTGTATTGGAGATTGTGGTGGCAAGTCCAGGACTGAGGAGAACAAGTGCCAGTTGTGTTCCCAGGTGTAGGTTATGTTGCCTTGAGGTCTGGAGCCAGCAGAATCTGTTGGAGCTTAGTTAGCCTAGTAGCCAGTGATCCAGTGATGCACTGGAGAGGGGCAGCACATTTAGGGCACAGCAGGGCCAAGGGTCAGCAAAGGTGGTTCCAATATTGGTAGGAGATAAAAATAAGTGGATCCTGACATCCACCTACATTAGTATGCCACCCTACTCTGAAAGTCATTAGCCATAGCTACCTGTGTAGGTACCATTATACTCAAGGACTTATCCTTGGCTTGAACATGAGGAGAATGCATCTCCTCAGCAACCTTACCAGATGGATTTAACCATTACAGGCATTGTGGTCACAGTCTCCACAACAGACAAAGAGGCAGTTGTCATGACCCCACCAATTTTGGACCCTCATACACTGCTCTGACCCCGGCACACACCTCCCCCACACCTCCCACACACCTCTGGGGCCACCAACAACCTCACAAGGCTGCATCAGCAACACTCACAGCCATCTCCAGACAGACCCCCAGACATCACTGAACTCTGGCATCTTGGCCGACATGTCACCCCAAGGCTTCCCTGTCACTGGATACATCCGAACCCCCAGCATCCCAGCCACCACATAACATTCCTCCTGCAAACTGTCAGCACGTCACCAGGCCATCTGCTTCTGTGGCATTGACGGGCACCACTACCATGCACCACAACCACTGACCTGCCCTATGTGAGGCAGCCACAGCCTGTGCCAACATGCCCGACAACTGCCATGACCCTGGGGCTGAGAGCCTGTCCCAGGACTTAGCCAGAGGATAATCAGATGCTATGGCCCCGGGCTGGAACCCTGCCCCAGGACTTCACAGGAGGGTGATATATAAACCGTAGGATAGCATACAAGTTGGGTAGTCTTGATATTCACCATAGTTCACCGTAGTCTCTGTTTCTGTTCTGGTCTAGTTTTGTGTCTCTGTCTCTCTCTCATCTTGTCTCTTGTATCTTGTCTCCGCACCTTGTACTTCCGTTCCATGACTCATATTTCTGTTCCATATCTCTCCTCTATCTCTCTATTTCCTGTCTTGTATCTTTTCCTCCTATCTCTCTCCTGTTCCATATCTCTTATTGTCTCCCAGTTTCCTGATCAATCCATCTCCTATCTGTTCTGTACCTATCCCTATCAACTTCCAAACCTATTTCTGTCCCCCAATCAATACTATCTTCCCGTTCCCCGTTCCCCCCTCCACTAAAAACCCCAATCCTCTGAACTTGTGCTCCTCAACCCGGAGCACTCTCGACCTTGCGCGCATCACTACTCATACCTCAGAGTGTCTGGACTTCATCCTGGGCCACTCGTAGTCATACCAAAGCTTCTGAGAAGCCCCAGACCTGTACTTGGCCTCCCAAGCTCGCCTAGTAAGGACTTGCCAGTTGTAGCTGAGCCCCCATCATCAGTGGGACCTGACAGCAGTTTAATGTCCTTCAAATTGCTGTCAGTATTGTCTGGCTGCTTGCCTCACCATATACTCCTTGTCAACAAAGAACAATGAGTAACAAGTGTTAAGATACAATTACTCAGTCCTGTATCACAATGACTATATTTATTATGTACCTGTCAAGATACAATTGCTGTCTACAGTTAGTCTATATGTGGTATGATAGAAAGGGTTCTAAAACATACCTCAGTCTTGTATTACAATGGCTGAGGTATGCCAGATTCTCCTTCTGGTCCATATGTTAAAACTATACAGTCTCCATTGCAGTGGCATCAGTCATGTGTCTACAACATATGTCACAATCCCCTATTCCTGACACTCCCCCAGGTTCACTACATGATATTTTGGTGCCAACAAGAGACATGAGGTTAGTGAGGAAGGAATAAACAAAGATGGCAATCAGAGATAATAGAGTGAGGGAATCCATGACATCAGAAAATATGATCTAGATAAAGGCAAGCAAGTTCTGTTGTAGCCAAGGTTTGTGAAGAAATGTGATTTTTGAGTGGAGGAATTGGTACAATTGTTAAAGGAGAATTTGGCAAGTGTGAAGTAATTGACCCAGTCATCTTGTTGATAAGATGTATAGGTGCAAAGATAGGTCTCAAGAGTCTGATTGGTGCATCCTGTTAGTCCATTGGTTTGGGGATGGTAAGTGGTGGAAGGGTGTATTTTAGTGCCAACAAGAGACATGAGGTTAGTGAGGAAGGAAGAAACAAAGATAGAGCCTCAATCAGAGATAACAGAGTGAGGGAATCCATGATGTCAGAAAATATGATCTAGATAAAGGCAAGCAAGTTCTAGGGCATCCATGGACTTGCAAATAGGGACAAAGTGAGCAGCATGCATCATACAGTCACAAATGACCCATATTGCATCATAACCAGGCAAGAATGGTAGTTTGGTGATGAAGTCCATTGAAATGGATTGCTAGAGCCTGTCAGGAGTGTTGAGAGGTTGAAGAAGCTCATAAGCCTTGTGGGTAGTGTGCTTGATATGTGTGCAGGTTTTGCAGGACAGAGGAGCACAACTGTTTGAGCAAACCCAGAACAGTCAAGAGAGACTTATTCTGCTGTAAGGGCAACCTCAGGGAGCTGTGGAACTCACACAACTGGCAGAGGGATATCCAGTATTAACAGTGGGCTACAGAGTACAGGTCTAGCTACTCACTTGGCAGAGGAATATCCAAAGAGAATAAGTCTGAGGAGTCCCTATGCCAGGATGTGGATGCTTCTGGGGCCCCAGAAGCATGGGAACCAACTGTATAGTACACATAAGCCACTGAAAAATGTGTGGGAAAGGTGAAAGACCAAAAGGGGCAAAAACTCGGACATTGCCAGGAAAGGGATTGGTAATAACAGTCAGGTGACTCTGGAATGTCAGGTGGTCATGATTAGTAAATAGGAATCAGGTGACTATGAAAAGGATGTCAGGTCGATCAGAAATGCGGACACAGTATATACAGATAATGTATGAGAGAAGAGGGATAGAAGGACAGGGAAAAGCAAAGGAAGGTGAGTGTATAAGGTAAAGGATGAATGGATGGACTAAGAAAGGGTTGTCCCCTTACAGATAATAGGTTTCTTTGTGAGAATGAGAGGGTGATAGGAATGAAAAAATGATCTCTATTATGTGGGGCCAAATTGATATGTTTAGGTAGAAGAAAACAAGGGACAAGAGTTGATTGAACTGTCCACTTGCCAGTAGTGTTCCTGACAAACTTCACTTCAACACAGTGACAGGGAAGCAACACAGTTTCATCCATCATTGCCAAAGACCCAGAAACTAATTGGTCTTTGGCTTGGCTTTTCCCATGTCCCTGTGTCTGGCTTTATGTTTGTTGCAGTTGGTTGCCTTATGGCCTTCCTTGCTGCAGTAAAGGCAAAAGGTTATTCTTCATGCAGTGTTTTCATTCAGCAGAGGTGAGTAGACCACGAGGTTTTGATGTGCCAGGGCTAGAAATAGAATCTACTTCCATGGGTATGACATAGGAAGTAGGGCTAGTGTTAGTAACCAGTGTGATGGTATGAGTAGCAGGTGGAGTGGAATGTTGATTGGACTGGTTATGATTGGAAGTCTTCTTCTTGCCTGTTTCAAGTTGTTTCTTGATTTCACATTAGTGGAGATTTGTACCAATAGAGATAACCAAAGGCTCCCATGCTTCAAGCATCAGGGGTCAATTGACAATGTTGACAAGATGAATCTTTGACCAAGGATTTGAGACCTTTCATGAATTGTGTGATTTTGGTTTGTTCTGTCATATTGATATGGCTGGCATGTTCCATGAACACTGTAAGGTAATAATGAGCTGAGCCTGTTTGTTTAAGTGCATCCAGTTTAAGTTCAGCATTCTAGACAAGACTAGGATTGCCAGGAGGAAGTCATTCCAATTGTAAAGCAGGGATGAATTGTTATGTTCAAGATGATTGAACCATTTGTTGATAGGTAAGCCATCTTTGAGGTGTAAGCATACATAAATGACTTTGGAATGGTCATCAGGGAAAGGAGGTGGGTGCAATTTAATAATGTGTTGACTTTGGACAGAAAGGGGTAACGTCATTATGTTTTCCATTGAAAATCTGTGTGTCTCTGAGTTTGATGTGACTGCTACAAAGAGGTTGACTTTGATCAGGGCCCGACTGACCAGGGCAACATCCCACTTCATTCATAACATTGATAAGACTGTTTTGCAGCATTGTCTGGTTGTGTGTGAGCTGAGCAAGAATCGCAGCGAATTCGGGGGAGAGAGCGGAAGTATTTCCTGCCATGCCTGGATTCTGGCTTTGTTCCATTGGAGGGATTACTGTAGGATCAAAGTTACCAGCAAGTTGAGTGAAGTCGGCGCCAGGAGAGACTTGGGGAACGTAGCTATTGGGGTCAAGAGGCTGTGGCTGGGTAGACGGGGAATTATAATCCAGATAGACAAAAGTTGTGGCCATAAAATAAGAGGCAATTAAACTTTGTCAAAGGCGCGAGAATAAATGATACGAGATTTGCTTGAATTCTAGGAATTCAGAGATTGAGTGTGAGAAACGGAGGACAACTGTGTTAATTGCCTAAAGATGTTATCAAATACATGAGGTTTTTGCATAGTAGACTAAGTAAAGGAGAATTAGAATAAGGGTGAAATAATAGGGAAAAGTCTGAGAATGTAGAAGTGTCCGTGATAAAAATCAAGGAGAAAAATAGGGAAAAATACGTAGCTAGGAGAATCTAGAACTGAGGCATTTAGGAGTATGCTGACGAGGCTATGTAAGAACAGGCGATCGGAATTCGGACAGTAGCCAGAAGATAGATTGAATTATGACAGTAGTCTAAGTCATATTGTGAATACATACGAAATGACATAGCGTTCGATATTTGGCGTCAGACGACGTCATCTTCAACATCCCATAGAATCGATGTTCAACACCAAGCGACCCCGGCTGGATGACTCGGAGGATCCCATCATTACTTGTGCAATGGAATTGGTCTCAATACACCCTATATCAACCGATGCCGCAGTAGATGCTCACAGTTCCAAATGCTCTGAGCGAATGGTACTCAAGTTATCATGAAATTTACCAACAAAGGAGCATGTGGACACCGTGAAGCGCAAGGCAGATTTTCACCTCGTGTGAGGCCGTCTTCTCACAGGGTCAATGTTTCGATATTCAACACCAAGTGACTCTCTTGAAATGGGAGCGCATCATCAAGTGTGTAACGGGAGTCGATCCCACAGTACACCCTATATCGGTCAACACTCAAGTTATCTGATGCAAATCACCCCATCCTGAGAAGACCTAGAAGAAAAAATGACATCTCCATTAAGATATTCTCATGTAATTCTTCAATCCTATATACAACGTTCTATATTGCGAACTTGAACCTGGAAATTGACGTGCTTCTCCATACATACTGAGACCCTTTCTCAGGTCCCTATGAAGTTTATGTGTTTTCTACCTCGGTTAAACGTGTCGAAGCGCTGGGAGCCGATCAGAATTTTGGCGAAAACTGTCACCAGGTGTGGATATTATTTCCCTGGGATGGTTTTCTTTGGATGGGCTTCAGCCCGGTCGAAGCATTCTCGATGTAGATCCTTCAATGTCAGATGATACCTAACTGGCTGCCTTTTGATTACCTTTTGGTCCACAACCAATCAATTCATGGAAACGAAAACATACGTAGAAGACCTAACGAGCTGTCATGCCAGGTCGTCACTTCAGAAGTTTACATCCAGCTCATATGATGTTTAAAACCCTATCATACGTCTGGATCTTGTTGGTGATCGAAAAAATAACTGAAAACTTCGATAAAATGAGTACTAACGGGTAAAATGAGTACTAACGGCTATATCCAGATTGCATGAAACAGATTTAGGTTCCGCTTTTCGCGAGGCGAGTGATTCGACTTTGCATGGGGGTCATCATTAGCTTCCTTGGTTACTACGCATGCGTCACAAATAACATATACGTACCTAATAGCCTTGATTAGTGCTTACGGAAAGAGGCAAGCGCTGCAGAATCGTCTTCTATCCGTTTGTTAGTGCAAGGGTCGAAACGAGTCACTGGAAACGAGTCACTGGCTGACAAGAATCAAGGAACCCCTCAAGGTCGCTGTTTCTCAGGCGATGAAATCGATTGAACTGCCACCGTTCAAATTGGGATCACGGATCCTGCCGAGTCCCACAAGCAGCTGGGCATCGTCCAGACACTCCTGACAGTTACAGTGAACAAGGAGCACCTCGTGCATGTCCTCGACCGCCAGCACACCAGCAGTGGACTCCCTTGATTCCCCGCCGGACGACGGCACGCCCACTGTCTGGCTAGAAAACATGGAACTCGAAGCCAATCGCCTTTACGCTGTCTTAACATATCGAGGCGATCTCGCATCGTGGAACTGGACATTTTACGTCCCAAACTCCAACGTCTCTCCCATAGGCTCCTCTGGTACTCTATTCCATGTCGTCAACAGCATGTCTGATCATGACCCCTCGGCCGGTGCGGACCAATGGAGGTTCGAAGCGGAGACAAAGAATATTGTTTCTTCCCCTCTGGTTGTTGCTGTCGTTCGTCTGGCTGATGTGGGGTTTCTCGGGAAGTATGAGGATGTCGTTGGGCAGGATAGTCTGCTACCCATGTTCAAGACTGTTGCTATACCCAAGATCGGATCAGATATACATCCTGCCGAGTTCAGCTCGCGTACTTGGTTTCTCGAGGCCATTTGTACACTGCACGACTGTGGTGTAATCACTTGTGATGATGTGTGGTTGCTTGAAAGAGAAATCAGGAGGTTTGCATTCACGGCGATGGACAAATACTTGCAGAATAAAGGTAGGTTAACTCCACTGATGGCGAATGCTTCTTCTGAATTGTCCGATAGGCTGGACCGCGTATATATCGGAGCAGTGCTCCTGACAACACGTCCATGATGGGACAAGAACCCTAAAGTCTTCTATGTCGTAAGGGCTAGTATTTGTCCTCCTGTCTGACAAATAATTGATCGGGTTCTAGGTCGCGATCGTGCCACACGGCAGGCCGTCAACCGTCTTCAACATCAAATGCTGTGTTCGCCAATGAAGGCTTTTTTTTCACTTCTCCCATAGATCGCTTTTGGGTTATCTTTGAGGGTGCGGGAAAGATAAATACATATGTTACGGGAAAGCGAAGGTCCTGTCGGTTATTTCCTCATCGTTTTGGTTTTCATTGTATACTGTATAGCATTTCAAGAAACTTGTTAGACTGGAAGGACAGAGAGACTTTTGGTGATTCAGAACCCTCTTTCTGTTGTTTCATTGGACATATGTTTAACCCGTGCTTGTCTTATGCGATCACTCATCGGCCCAGTGCTCCAACTTTCTAACGTTCCACTCTCGAATTGCTTGTGTGAGATAGGATTCGATCAATCAGATGGTGATTAGACTCAGAGCAGCAAGTTCTCCCATGTCGAGAAACTAACGTCAGACAAACTTTCATCATTGATAGCAACTCATGGCGGTGCGTTTTCCGGACTGCCATTAACCACGTTCCATGTATCTATCATTAGTCACGAGCTTCTTCAGCGTCGGGATGTGCGGACCGTACCATATCCCTTTCGAGCCAAATACCTCGTTTCGAGACTCATTTTTATGCTCCTTGCATCGCCAGTGTCAAGCCTAAGATTGATATTGGTCATTCTTTCAGTGCCATTTTGACTTGCCACCTTTGATTTCCAAGACGGCGCTCGTTTGATATCTCACCATCAGGAGATCTCCCGATTAACGAGGTGTAAATGGACGGCTTGGCCCGCCGGTGGCGCTCCGCAACTTCCCGGTGACAAATTGACTTCTTTTTCAAATAATAAAACATATGCGTCCATCGCGAACGCATATCTTCCTTCTGACTCTTGATTTGGTGCTGATTGGTTTGGTTTTACTCGCTGTATCCATTACGCTTCAGGCAACTCACCGCCCATTCCAACCCGTTATCGAAATGCCGTTATATCCTTTTAATTTGTGACCACGATGTTTCAAGTTTATATCATCAGGCACCGAAACTACACCGGTGGGTACTAATTGACGACCCCTCCTGCTGGCGGACCGGAGTCGAGATTCTCCAACTTGAAGAATATATAGATGATTGCGCCAGCCAGAACATGGTTGGAAATGGATACCATCTTGCAATTTTCTGCCTGACCTTTGCTTCTCCATGGCAACGTATATTGTTGACGACCAAGACTCAAAAGTCACTTATAATGGAACATGGATACATGGCGGGGCACCTGTATATGATTATAATGAGACGGTGTCTAGCTCAACCCATGTCGGCGATTTCTTTACTGTATCGTTCAGAGGTATGTACTCATTTACTCTGTCTGTTTAAATCTACTATATTGCATGAACTTCTTCATGGTCACGGTAGGCACGAACATCGCCGTTTTTGTTGATTTCGACATCACCTCAGGAGGCGTTGAAACAACCTATTCAATAGATAATTCCACGCCTGTCCCAGCAATATCTCAAGCAGGTTCGGGAGATACACATCGGCAACAGTTGTGGAGGTCCAACACATTAACGATGACGGACCAGTAAATCTTCGAGTTTACGTTATTTGGCTCAATCTCATCCTTGTGCACAGCACCCTACTAGTTAATATGACAAAAGTCAATTCCAACATCGAACCTAATGAAGGGACTGTATGGTTTGACTATTTCCTGGTCACAGATCCCACAAAACCCTCTTCTTCGACTACACCGGATATTACATCACAGCCAACCACAAAATTATCAAATAAGGGTAGCGGGCATACCGGAGTAATAGTAGGAGGCGTCATTGGTGGTCTATTCTTCCTTCTCGGAGTTGCATTCCTTTTGCTTTTCTTCCGACGCAGGACGAAGGCCCATACAGTCGTAGATAAATCAGTGGAGTCGTCACTTCCGTCAGGCATGAATAACTTGCGTGGTTTTTTGGTTCGTTAAGCTAACTCCTTTGACAGGAAGACGCGAAGCCACAATCCATCCATTCAGGCTAACAATGACAGATCATCAAGCCAACGATAGAACATCTATGCCAACCAGTAATACCGAATACAGCCCATGGACGATGGTTTCGGGCTCTCCACCCATGGTTTCCCGAAAGGCAGTCATGACCACTCACCCTGCAACGAGCAGCATCGGCAACTCAAGTAGTTCCTTTCTTGTATCTTCCGGTGAGCCAGACCCGGGTTCTTCGGGAAGTGCGGATATAAATTCTGCGCACCATCGTGATACCTCGACGGACCATGACAAGCACCGTCGTCGCCATGTGCAGGCGAATGGAAATGCTGTGTCTCAAGTCAGCCCTTCAGCACCTGTTAATGGAAATACAGAACACGCGCTGTTACGACATGTAGACAGTGGGATACGGGCAGCTGATGTAGGAGTCAATGCAGTCGCAGTCAGGATGGAACTACCTCCAGTTTACAGCCCATCTTAACCCTAACTATAATAGAATGGCTAGAAGGATAATACGTTATGTGTGTAACTTTTATCATAATTCTTTTCGTAATTGGATGTATAATACAGAGGATGTATCTATGAATAATGTTCTTTCCTTGATTTTGTTGCAGATTCATCAACCCCTCGTCCTTATTTACATCTCAACATTCACTCTACCCGTAATTTATAGAGGAATGATATCAGACCTTCGAAGCACATGAGTATTCATATTTTTAGATTTGTTATTTATGATCTCGAGCCAATTCTCGACACCGCCAATGATATTTGGCTCTTCTGTACGTCTCTAGTTTGATATTTCCTTTTGACAAATCAAGACTGGGGATCACCACTTTCATCCAATGCACCTTTCCTGCCCTTAGTGTCATTTTTTGGCATCGACATCAGATATCATGAATGATGTGGGCACCGCGAGACAGTAAACAATGATGGATATTTCGCTCGAAGCGTTGCGGTGAAGACGACTTTTAACATGGATTTCATCGTGTATTCTGTAGATGCAATGATGCAAATTCCTTGAACAGATAAATCATGCTTCCCGAATGTACTGAATACAATCAACGTCTATGGCATCTACCATCACGTCACCAGCCGATTCTTTCCCCCATATCCATTGTGGGAGCGTTGATTGAGGACAGCTGGGCTCGTAGAGCACAGTCTGAATTTTGAATTCTTGATAGCGAGCCCCTTTGCTGGTCCTAAACGCGGTGAATGACTCTGAACCCTGTACCACTTACTCAATCGATTGCGTCATGCTTTCTTCCAGTGAAGCCACATTTTCGACATCAAGCTCGCCCTCCGAAGCGAATCGGAGCATTCCGGTAATCCTTTGCGATATTGACGACGATCTGAGTGTCAGAGATACAATGGAAGCCAAGAGCCGGAGTCGACGAGTTCAGATTTTTTTGATAGCATGTATTCTCGGAGCACTGAGAATAAATACACATTGGTCAAGCTGGAAGAATTCATCATCAGCTTGTCTTTGTATGCTGGAGAAGATGAGGCATCTTGGGTGGTTGATGCATCCCATTCACAAGCTAGTCTTATTCTCGTGCCTCGATCTGGGGACTTCATTACGGGAAAACGTTTCGGGAGGCTGTTAAATACAAATGATGCGTTCGCCTGAAGGTAGAAGATTGTTATTCTGAACGGACTCAACGCGATCATCAGTCTGTCTTTATTGACGAACGATGGCTTTCGGAACGGTGAAGGACTGCGACTAACAATAAAAAAGAATGAGTGGTGGCCCAATCAAGAGAACAGCCAGACTCTGTCCCTCAATTACCTGTTCCCACAAGTTTCAACTTCCTTTGTCCTTCCTCGACTAAGCCCTAACCCACTTTTTCCGCCGCGCATAGTCGGCCTCGGCACGCGGTCCTTTCATCTGAACGACGACCATTGTATATTTCTGAGAATGGTTGGATTCCTGTTCCAAGCGGGAGGAGAATGATAGCTGAGGGTGCGGTAATTCTATCAAGTCGACAGGTCAAATATAGCAGACAGTTGATATGACCCACCTACTCACCTATTCTCTTGTTCTGCCTGAGAACTTTTCGCCTGAAAGAATTTGATCCTGAACGTTGGGATCCAGTCTTGGCTTCCCTGACACGTTTTCAAAAAGTGGATCAGACGTTAGATGGTGTTTCCTCGCCCAGCGTAGTAACTCAAGCAGCAGTTTAATGATCAAGAACTCTGGACAAGCCGCAGGGAAGAATGAGGATCGTCCGGTAGACATAGCGCATGAGAATTAGCAGCCAATTAAAAATCCGGGAGATGTATGGGCTAGCCGATTTCTTCCGTGTTGGTGATTGAAACATGTGAGATTCGAGCGTGAGATGTGTGTTATGAGCGGAATACTGGAAAAGGTTAAGGACTCTATCACGCGTCCCTCGCGCTCTTGTGTCCTTGAAGATACACTACACTTCAGCCTAGCCCATCGACACCAGTATGTAGGGTGAGTGGAAGCGCCGTTGGCCTTGGCGCAAGCTAGGAATCAACGAAGGGGTCGGAAGAAAAAGGCGCAATGTTTGTCGCCGATGCTTTTGTTGACCAGTCGCCATCGATTCACATTCAAAAAAAGATCGGCATGAACTCAACATTTCTTTCACTTGCTCGACGGTCGCGACATGTCAAAGCTTCGTTTGTATATGAAAAACATTTTTCGTAGAAGATCATCTAATCCCAAAATTCGTTCCGCACCCCCGCTATTCGTCACGGTCCCTCAGAAGAATGATTCAGAAACTATCAGGCAGGCGGGTATCACCCACTCAGGCCAGGAGAAGTCATTTTATCAGGAAGCTAGGCTGGGTACCCAACTGTCTTGCTGGTCCGGGACATCCAATTTGTTTCCGGTTTTGTCCAACTGCGCGTGAAAGTTGGTGCATGAAGGATACAAAACCTTGCTGCTCTGAAAATACTGATTGATGACTTGTCGATTCCTGAAAAACGCGGGAGCTGGAGTGAACTTGGTCTGCTGAAGCTCATACGAGAACGTGATCCTCGGTCCTATGGCTAGAGACATTTGTGTCAACTACTTGACGACTTTACTCATCAAGGTCCTAAAGGAAGCCACATTTGCCTTGTATTGGAGGCTATGAGCCTCGACGCACTCGACAAATACCAAGCACTCCTTCCTGGTACTAGACCTATACCGATGGCTGTATCAACATATTCTGAATGGCCTACGATATCTACATGACTGCGGGATCATTCACACCGGTTGATTGACTGCCCGATCTCTATGCGTACTAAGCGTCCGACCTAGTCTTTCCAGCGAATGTGATGTCCAACCGTTTCAACCAGTAAGTCTCCGGTAACCCGAGGTACCCATCGGAGCAGAGTGGGATACGAAGACAGACATCTGGAATCTGGGCTGAATTGTCAGTTTCTCTCATCTTTCATTCGAAATTAGACGAGGTCCTCACAATTTAGATTTAGATATACGAATTTGCTAAATTACTCGTACCGACGCGAAGTCAAGTATGGAGTCAGGTATGAACCCGCCACAAACACATCTTTCACAAATCGTCGGTCCATGTGGTAATTTTCCTTTTGAATTTCTAAAGAGAGGCGACAAGTCGAAACGACGAGCAAGGTCGTCGGCATTTTTTTTTGCACATGCACACCTCATCCAAGCTCCTTGATCTTGATATCATCAGGTTCCCTTCTACGCGGTTCAGGCCGTTATACCATCACTGGAAGTCTACGAAGTCGGGCTCATCATCCTCCTCAAGACGTCCGTGAGACGACGGGTTTTTTGGTCCCGTATGTGGATCGCTGATCCTAATGAGCGATGATCTGCGGCTCAGTTGTTGGATGATCCTTCAAGCATATTGACTACTGTGAGTCATTCGTTGGCCAGCAGTGTCCCCAGTCACGTTTGATACTTGTGAATCACGGATTTCTTGTACGTAGTATGTCACAACTCTGCGAAGAGAAAGCCTCTAAGCTTTGCGCCCCACGGTCAGTCGCTTTCCAGTCTCATCAGATCATCTCTTCTTCCTTCACTGTTCATGCTTTCTCGGCTTTGGAATCGCCGTATATTCTACGAAGAACTGGTTTTGGCGCAAACGGGCTGTTTCAATCTTGACGGGAAAGCTCTCGTCGACAATATGCTGGGAAGCAAGACCAATGGGTCAATAATGGGTCAATACCATGGACCCAAATCCCTTCCCTCGTTCATGTACTCTTGTAATGCTCTCGACTCAGTTCTGACGTTTCCGGGTCTTCAACCCGCCAGCGATGGAGCGCTTCTCGGAAGGGAACTACTAGCGAGGTATATTCTGTGACGAGGGTTCTCGCGAATTATTCCGGCAGTCCGTACTATGGACAACGATGAAATGAGCACAATTTTAGAAGTCCTCATTGGTTTCTATAATTGATGTGATGAATGTCTGACTACAAGTGCTAGCGAGTGTCACTCTATCCCACGTCGATGAATGCCCGTCATGTCCCTGTCAATCAACTGATAACCATATCAACCGCGTGATGACATGAAATAGTTTTGTACCCCGGGTAGGCGGATAGTCACGTCAACACGGCACATATCCCCTTTTTACATGTATAATCCGACGATCGAAGTACTTGCGAATTCATTTGCATTTCTTAAACATCCATTTTTTCTCAATGTTCCATTCAGAAGATATATGTCTCCTTGACAATATCAATAACGTAAATGTCGTTAGGATTACTAACGACCACATCTCATCTCTTCAAAACCCCCAGCATTGAATGAGCGAATGTCAAATATATGTGAAATAACAGCACGGGTCTAGGTCAAAAGACGTTCGGCGACCTTGATAGTGAAGGAGGGGCCAGGCCAATGGAACGGCAACTCTGAGCGGGGGACCGAGCTACTCGAGTATGATCCGAATTCACTCTTTCTTCGTGCTAACAAGCAATTAGCCTCAGCTTTTTCTTGAACGAAATTGAATCGAGAATCATTGAATCGAGAGGGGTCACATGTATATCCATTCAAAATCCAACGAAACAGTGCGTCAATACAAGATATATAAGGACACCTACTGGCAACAGCGCGACGAACCTTTTAACAGAGCGTAAAGTTGGAAGTGGGGGGAAACGAGGTACAAGAGGAAAAGAGGAGGAAAGGCATCGCCAATAAATAGGAGATACACGGTGGGATGGAGACGATGACTATGCTGGGAGGGTAAGACACCGTACGCCTAACGCGCTCCCGACGGCGCACATAGTACATACACATACATCAGAGAAATCGTGAGGGGAGAAATAGGTTAAATGATAGAGAAGGCCAGGGAAAATAAAATAGGGGTACGAATTCGAAAAGACAGCAAAGCACGACAAATTCTCTTAGGACACCGATACGAGTATAGAGATAGCTGAGACTCGAAAATCGTTTGATCTTCGTAGGCTGGCTACCGGGCCATAGCAATGGGGCTCTGATAGGTGTACAACATGACCGTCCCTTGGGCGAGGGGATTACATTACGAACGGTGGCTGACGGAATATATGGAAGGACGGGACGGAAACTGGATTAAGCTTAAGCCGCCTATGTCAAGTTCATGAGAAGGCTTCTCCTATTGAGATTTGGAGGAGACATACCACAGGTGCCTCAGCCGCAGCACCTTCATCAGTAGCAGCGCCTTCGACCGCAGCGGCCGCAGCCTCGGCCTCTGGCTCCTCTACGATAGTCTCACTAGCAGCTGTTGCATGCTCTTGTCCCTCGACAGTAGGGACATCAGCCTAGAGGTAGGGAGAGACACGACAGGAGCACATTCAGTTATGGAGTGAGATTGAGGGAAAAAATGCATCCAACCTTAGAAGCAGGCTTCTTGGAACCAGCGCGAGAAGGAGGTTTGACAGATGCCCTCGAAGAGGGCTTGGCAGCAGACGTGGATGCCGGTTTAGCAGACGCCTTCGACGATGGCTTAGCAGAGGCTTTGGAAGAAGGTTTATCGGCAGCCTTGGAGGCCGGCTTAGAAGCCGCCTTAGATGCGGGCTTGGTCTGGAAAGCTCAGTTGACACAGATCATATCACAAGAGAGCCGAGCGAGAAACTAGCCTTCTTAGCGGGAGGCTCCTCCGTCGCAGCTTCAGCCTCAGCCTCAGCCTCGCCATTGGGCTCTTCAGCCTCCTTACGCTTCTTTCCCCTCGCCGACTTGGGCTTTTCATCTTTATCCTCACCATCACCTTGCTTCTCCTTGTCGGCCTTTTTCGCTCTAGGTTTCGCTGCTTTCTTCACTGGAGGTTCGGGTTTTGGAAGGTCCTTGATGCGTGAGGAACGGCGGGGCTCTGGGGCCTCAGTAGTCCCCTCAGTAGCTGCTGCGGCTGCTTTCCTGGGCATAGTAACAGCGGGATGGATGTGAGGCAGAGGAGAGAGATGCAAGTGGGAGAAGAGAGACGCGTTGGATTTCGAATCCACTTTCCAACCTTGGTTGATTGACAAGCATGCACAAATATGGTCACATGGGTCGCGCTGGTGCACGTGATAATATTGACAGTTACCCGCGCGACCGTGTTTTTGTTCAACCGTGTACCTCGGCGCCCACAGCCAGGGACTTCTGATGCGTTTTCATATTGCGTGGAAAGGTCTACGAGGGTCCTTGGGATTCTTCGTCAAGAGATGAAGTTGGGATTTCGGTAACTGGAATTGAAGCATCATTCTACGGTGGGTTGCAGACTGAGCAGTGCCTATTTGTAGCTCAGAAAGATCCTTCCAGTGTCGCAAATCTTCGCTATCGATTCCAGCTCATCTTGTCTTTGATAACAAAGTGATTTCTTGATTTTCTCGAGTTACCGCCCTAGGGACCTGGTTTTTTCTACCACGTCAGTTCAAGAAGCAAACTTGAACAAGAACCTGAAGGCCTACGATCCCCCCCGACTAGGATCAACGTTGTCAGTGTCACGAACCTGCCGTTTCATACAATCATGTGTGAGTGACTGGTAACAGGGGCATCACACGATCCACAAACTTAATTTGGTGCTTAGATATAGTTTGGCCATCCTGGACGAGGCACGAGAGTAGTTTGTAGCCCTTGTTAAGTAGTGGAGGTTATTTCAAGAATCTAGAGCTCGTGAAGAAGGAAACCCAGTGAGTCAAGCCATTGCTAGGTACAGCCGCCTCGAGACGGGTATGTATCTTTCTATATTTGCAGCCTAGCGACAGGATAAACGTATCTGTGTTGTGCTAAGAATGACGAGACTTTGCCTCCGCTGTCGTCGGTTTTGATGCACCGCTTTCATGATCATGAGACAGATACTCGATTATTCTCTCGAGGGTGCACGTCCTTGGGGGGAAAGCGTGTCGAAGGTTCCATCCATACAGCAGAGGACAAGCATTTACGCCCTTGGAACAACCTATACATGGAAAGAGCATGGGGCCCGGGTCGAGTGCAACAAGCTTCAAAATAGAGTCTGATGCTGGCTCATCTGGTCACGAGTCAAGTCAAAGTACTCCAAACCTACGATCAATGGTTTTACAACTATATACGAACTTTACACCCCTGAAAGGCGCTCCACTCTCCTGATGTACCCATATCTTTATTCAAAAGTATCACCAAAAGAGTAAAGACAGACCATGAACAGGAATGAATAACAAAGCAATATTTTCGGGGATGCGAAAGGAAGACAGACAATCATTAAGTATCGTAACAACGAACAGCACAGGACAGAGATCATTACAGGGTATTATAGATGTTAGTTATGTACACCACAGCGCAAAAAAGACGACATTAATTCGAGAACAAGAGGCGGTATATCCGAACATAAAGTGGTGCATTTTTGCGAGATTCACGATACTATAGAAAAAGTGGGCAGTCAGAACTGAACGGCGGCAACGAGACAAGAGTGACTCACAGCGCGCATCTCCTCAACAGTAAGCCAACTCTTGCGACCAGTCTAAAGCACCGAGACACTTGAGTAAACGTTGGGCAAGAAACTACACAGATATACATACATCAAGGTCAATGTCAACAATTGCCTTAGGCAATGTCCTCTTCCAGATGTAGCCTATTATCCAGAAGAGAAGCACAATAGGGAATCCAAGGTAACTCGCTAAAAGTCACTTGTCAAAGATCGTAAAAATATCCAAAAGAGATATTGTACGAACAGAAGAAAGTTTCTGCGACCTTCTTTGGGTCATCACTCATGCCGCCGACCGGCCAAATCGCCTAAAAACGTTGTGAATTACATGTACAATGTGATATCAGAGATAGTCAACTCACAATATAGAACTGCGCAATAAGGACGAGAACCAAGAGGATGATGCCGAACCAAGATCCCCAAACACCGCCAATGGCCTTGAAGGGTAGTTCTTCAAGGGAATGGCCCTGACGGATCCAAGCCATTCTGAATCGGATACTATGAAAAGCACGATGAGTGAGTACCAGCACTTATTGCTAGGGTAAACATACTGGCAAAGGCAGATAGCCATCCACGTGAAGATGGTTGAAAGTCCAGAAAGAGCGACGAGCCAGGTGACTATACAATGATTAAAATTAGCCAAAAACAAATTTCAAACATCCTGAGACATCGCACTAACAGACTGTATTTCCCGCAGCGGCGACATTGATGTATGCAAGTGGAGCGAAAAGCAGAGTCGCAACAACAGACCACAAGGGGCGAGAAGATTTGTCAACTGTAGAGATCGTTCAATATTCTTGAAAGGGCGAGTCATAATGGCGCATCTACACACCATATGAAAAGATCTTCGGTGCATATCCAGTCTCGGAAAGGGCAGTCAGAGTTCGAGACCCGGCGTACACGGAAGACAAGCCAATAGACAAGACAGAGATGCAGATGGTAACGTTGACGAAATCTAGGATGTATGTCAAAAGTGTTCGCTGGTAAGGTATGTGTTGGCGTACGGTTGAGACCCTTGATATGGGCTTTATCAAGAGCGATAACAAAGGGAGAGGCAGCTTCATTGATGATGAGATCAACCACGCCTAGGAAGACAAAACGACATACCGGCGCCACTGCCGCCCAGGAGCCTGGGTTCATCATATGGAACTAGCATACCGATGATCAAGAGGGACGTCACGTAAATGATAGTCTGGACACAGATCAATGTCGAGTTGAGGTTACTGAAAGCTCGGAGCTTACGATACGCCAGAACGTTCCCTTGACAGCGCCAGGCATGGTGGCGCGAGGGTTGGGGGTCTCGCTGGCCGCCAGACCAATCAACTCAGTGCCAGCTGTCAAAAAACAAAGTAATTAGCACGGAGGTGCCGAAATTCCGAATCTTCTCTTACAGAAGGCAAAAGCGGCTGATAGGGATTAGCTGAACATTCATCCAACGACGTATTAAGGACATACCAGTAACAAACACAGCGCACACGCCGGGGAAGCCGTTTGCGAAGGCGCCTGGTTCATGCCAGAATTTGGCACCAATGTAGTGGTCGTAAGCTCCGCCCGTCGGACCACCGCCGCAAATGCAGATGCTATAGAAGGTTCGTTGAGAACATAAGAAGAGTAGCTGAATTTAGCAAAGCTTACACTCCAATGAATATGAACATGACAACCACAAGAAGTTTCAAACACGATGACCAGAACTCTTCTTCAGCATAACCAAGAGTTCCAAAAACACTAACGATAACTAAAAGGTGTCATATTAGCGTACAGGATCAAAAGCAAGAGCAAGAGCCACAGCTCACCTATAACTATCCAAAATACGGTGATCCATGCTGCTATTGGTACTTTGTCCGTCCAGTATTGCACCGTTGTACCAGCGACTGTGATTTCGAGTGGAAGTACTACCGCCCATTGCAGATAGTAGTTCCAGCCCATAGCGAAAGCAAAGGAAGGGTCCAAGAAGCGTTTAGAGAGAGTATAAAAACCACCAGAGACGGGATACAAGATACACATTTCGCCAAGAGCCTGGTTGACATTGAGATGAGTACTCTTGAGGTCGAGGAAAGTAAACTCACCTGGGTGACACTGATCAACATGAGACCCATGAGAATCCATGCAATCATGACACCAGCAGGTCCGCCCACATGCAACGCTGAACCGGAGCCGACGAAGAGACCAGTACCGATGCTACCGCCTGTTAAGGAAGGTCAATGATGAAGACGTATCTAACTCATCGAACATAGTACGAACCAACAGCGATCATTGCCAAATGCCGTGGCTTCATTTTTTGCTGTAACATCGGATTGTCAGCTCTCAGCTTCTCCTTATCCACTCCCTCGAGCTCTCCTGCGATTTGTATACCTCTGTTAACGGCTCGTCAGCACACAAGGTCCTGAATACGATGAGGATACTGCGTACCCTGTGGTTCCAGGCGCACGTTTGAAACTCTCGAATGAAAGACCAAGACGTGTCCATACGGACTCCTTCGACGGATCATAAAATTCTACATAGGGCGTAGACTGTGAGATGCTCGCAGTCTCGAATATTTCATCTTGTTTCTCGGGCGCCATGACTGGTTATGGAGTCGGGACCGAGTGTCGTGACGAGAAGTGGAAGGGCCAATGAATGACAGGTTATGTGCCTCATTAATATCTCGAGGTCGCTAATATAAGGAAAATGACAGGCGGAAACCCAAATTTCACGTACCATAACGATCAAGTGTCCGAACCGAATTTTTTTGCACAATACGTAACGATCGGGTAATCCGATGGTACCCAAGTGGTGGTGTCGGAAAGGACGTACATTTACTTTGGCAAACCTCCGACAATATCCGGAAGCTATCCCCTTCTCGATATCGTTTGCTAAGTACCATAGAAGATAGTTAATGACCTGTTCGTCCCTTGAACCTGCATGATGAGACAGAAAAGTGATGTCAATGATTGGAAGGTCTCCAATTGTACATGAGCCAAGCACAAAAATGCTCAAACGAAGTTCCGAGTCACGTGAAGATGCTATTGAAGTTGAATGGACTCGATCACAGAAAAACTTTCTATATACAGCACAGCCCTGCAGGGCAGCCCCGCCTTCTTCCTCCATGAGGAAAGATAAGATATACTGATGGATAACGCCACGGAGAGGCGGGGCCCTTACCTTTCAAAAAATGTGCACTCGAGGTCGTGAAATAAAGATGCGATTCTCTCGCCGATAGCAGTCCCGGACCAGTTTTTAGTATCTCCGTCAACGACGGTATACTAGCTCAGAATGCACCTCATCCCCCTCTATCAATAAAATTCACAAGACAGCAACACCCAAGACTTACCATCGGTCGTATGGCGTCACCATTCTGATTGGCGATAAGCGGCTGTAAACGGCCGCCGGCAATTCAAAGTTCAAACAAAAAAAAAAAAAAAACAGCCTCGATAAACGGTGACGTCCTTATTACATCCGAACATCAGTCCTTCAGAGTACCTATGGATCCACACGAGAAATGCTTGCAGAAATATGAGAGTACTCAAGGAATCGCAGGTACATCACCACATGGTGACCTCGCTAACGGACAATGGCAAAACGTTTTAGGCGATGTAGGCTTGATGGGCCAGCCGCAGCGCCACATGGAGAGCCTTGGCTCTCCATACATACATGCCAAGGAGTACTCGCCAAGTATCAAAGCCCTTCGGACTTTTCGGGAAGCTGAAAACCAAAGGTCGCTGAATATCAATCATGTATTATCTGCTTCAGAGTCACGATTGAGCTCAAGTTCAAACGTACGTGATTTATAATCAATCTAATCATTCTAGCAGTTTAAGGAATCTTATGGACTTTCAAAGAAATACCTGTTTCTAACATCTTTTTCTCGAGAAGTTGCCAAAATTTTCTGAAGTGGAAGGAGCACACAGGTAAGTATACAGACAACTATCTACATAATGACCCCCATTGCGAAAACCGGACAAGAAATCCCTCAGTTTTCCCCGGGTCACCACGGCCCAAAAATCTCCTTCGAGCCGTCAGTAGAGGGATAATCTGGGGTCATAGAGTGTTGATCGGACCGGCATGCATTCATAGGCTCACAACTCACGGCGGTATGGTTCCGCTCCGTAAAGATCGCTTGTATTGGAGTCATCTGGCAGTATACCACCCCACAACTCCACTACAGTGGATGATACCTCAAGGCGCCCAGATAGAACGAATCTGCGATTCAGGAGCACACGGAAGTCAGTATTGGAAAAACTCGAGACAGGAGTTGACAAGCCCGATTTATTCCCGAGCTCATTTTCCTTCATAAGGTACGTATGCGCAATCAATAAGTCCGCATATTTAGTGCGGGGCCCTGGCTGTCCTTCACTACCTCCGACGCACGCTGACATATATACTTACACCGAGCAAAGTCATGTATACCTCGGAACATTGTTGAAGGCACACATATGTCATATACACAAATACATAGATACAGTAAGCATTAAGCTTAAAACGTTCGTCTAGTCAAAGGGGGAATAAAAAGAAAGAAATAACAAGGTCGTCGTCTTATCGAGGTCCCAGATCCCTGCCATCATACCCACTTTGCCTTCGTCCTCCTTGGGTCATCGCCTCCTCAGGTGCCGCGGAGTCAACGTATGCGCTAATGTAGTCATAGTTGTCCTCGTTCGGGACAGGGGGTAGGGGTTGTGACGGAGGAGGAGCAGCGGGTCGTGCAGGTGAACCTGAGCTCGACCTACTGGGACGCATGGTAGAACCTTCATGACCCTGTGGATACGGAGAGCTCGGGAGACGTTTCTTGATGGACAGTGGGCTCACGTCCGGTACGTCCATGTTCACCATACGCTGAGGGCGTTTGAAAGCGGCTGCAGAAATAGTACGGGCGCCTGGAGGGCCTGAGGCGGCAAGAGTAGACTTGTGGGTAGGCCCTGGGAATGCTCCGAGACTACGGGGGTATTCGCCGGGCGAAAGATTTGGATTTGGAGAAGGCGACGAAGGAAGTTGTGTCACTAAAGGAGGAAGGCGGGGAGGTACATCGTTGTCATGCCTAGGTGTAGCCTCGATCGACGGATGCGACTGATATTGAATTGGTTCCGACGGATGTGGTGGAATTTCACCTGGCAGGTTATCCGTCAGAGGCGTATTGTACGATGGGTATGGTAAGACGGGAAAGTCCGTTTTTGAGGACGGTTCCCCAATGTATGGAGCAGAAGGGGCAGCCAGTTGCTCATCCACATGACCCACATGAACGTTGGGCTGTGTCCTCTCTTCAGAACTACTTTGAGTGATAGAGGGTGTACGTTCTCCGTCTCGCTGTGCGATCGGAGGGTCGAAGGTGAGTGCATCCATCTCCCGGCTCACCTCTCTGGCAGCTGCGGCGTTGAGCAATCGTTCTTCCTCGGCGGGATCCAACACCGGTGGAGGTATGCGACGTCGATTTTGGAAGCGTGTATCAGTCGTTGGAGAACGCTCGCTGGGGGTTGCGTCTGGGTGAGACCGAGCAGAAACAAATGATCATCAGTTGTTTGTTTAGATATAGACGAGAGAAAAGTAGACGCACGAGGCTCACTGATCACCTCAGTGACAGGCGGAATAGTTTCGTAACGGGGAGGATGGGCTTCAGGTGGCGGTGATGGGGCAATCTGATGATCCTGGCTTTCGTACGTCTGATGTTCTTGATTATGTGCATCATCACTATTCGAGCGTCCATCACGGACTTCGAGCTCCTGGTCCACATCCTCTCCATACCTACCGTGTCGCGACGCAATATGATCGTGCTCGAGAGGGTCATCATACGCCAAACCCGCCTCGTCGCCAAAGTGAACATTCCTTCCCTCATGATGAAGACTCAAGTGAGCGGGCGGAGGGCCCTGCACCGCCGTCCTGATCGGTGGAGCTTGCTGAGGTTGAGGCGATCCTTGCGCAGGCGGAATCTCGTGTGGGAGGTTCGGCTGCGGAACAGTTCCAGACGGAATTTGCGACGAAGACAGGGCTTGCGTAACGGAGGCTGAAAACGACTCGCTCTCCCGGGCAGCAGGTACCTGAGGGTGCGGAAGGTTGTAGCTGCGGTTCTTCGCAGGGAAGGTCGCGAATCGACCGCCAGCATCAGGCGGTTCCATAGGGCCAAGTGAGCTCGTGTTTACACCGAAGTCGTCGACACTACGTGGGGAGGTTGGTCCTTCCGCGGCCTGGTAAGGAGCATTTGGCTGGCTTGAATGAGATGGGTAGCGTTGATGGCTGAAGCTAAAGGATGCCGGAGAGTCGGGCTGCTCTGTGAACTGGCCGGAACCCAAACCTTGGGGAGCAGGCAAGTAGGAATGTTGGTCATCTGGGGTTCGTACTTGTTGAGCTTGACGCTGAGGTTGTGACGGAGGTGGAGGATGCCATTCGTTTTGAGTTTGAATTTCTGGAACTTGGAAAGTCGGCTGTGAAGGATCCATAGGCAGCTGCGGAGCGCCTGAACTGGGCCCTATCTGGGAATTCGGCTGCTGTCCAGGCTGTTGTGACGCGCGCGGGGAATCCGGATTGTTAGGAACCGCAGATAAGACGACCTCGTCGATGCAGCGGTGTGCTTCATTCAACAATTGCTCAGTCTTCTGTCGTCCGTAGTACAAGCTTCGTGCCATGCCTGGTTGCGTCTGTTCGTTCGGGATTTCCTATAGGGTTTGCTGGTCAGGGTACAGATGTGACCTTGAAAGGAGAGGGGACATGCTCCAATTATCAATTTACCATACTCTCCCGCAATCTATGGAGTAATGAGAACATACTTGCCCCGTTGAAACATGAACATACAGTTCCTTTCTCCGAACACTCAAGCAATGCGCCGAACTTTAATCCCATCCAGACTCTAGTCGTAGTCCGCTTGAAGTCTCCGAGAGCTGCCTCTTCCGTCATAATTTCCGAGTCCATGCTGCGAATCTCGGCCCTCAAGGCGTTCAACGAATCTGTCTGTGCAGTCAGATTCTTGTGTTCTGGACCCATCTTACTGAGTTTCCTCTCTGCGGCCTCAGCTTTTGCACCCACGGACTTGCGGCGTCTTTTTAGGTCATCAAGGTTCTCTTCCCTCGTTCGAATCGCTTTCAAATGTTCACGCATAGGATGTTCATGAGCCGAGAATTGGAAAACAGATGAAGCCCATAGTGCGAGAAGCGTTGCAGATGCGCCGAGAATATCCTTTTCAATTGTTAGTGCCCGATGAACGATTATTTGAGAAAGTCCCACCCCAAGGTCGTCTCCTTCTCCTGAGCCCCATATCCTTAGAGCTTCTGCATTTTTAGAAAGGTCCGAGCTAAGTCTCTGTAGTCTGGAAGCTCTTAAGCATTTCATGCAGAGTCTCTGAGGAGTGGACTCACGAGATGAGAACTTGCTTCTCAGCAAGAATCAGATTCTGAAGTGGTCTGAGATCACTGTTGGCAGCTAAAGCTGGGATAGTCGAATTGTGAGCTAGCTTGGCTGCTGCGGTCCTAAACATTATGTGAATGATGGGAGTATTGAAGAGTTATTAAGGAGAGCACTGCCTCAAGCTTCAAGCTTCAAGCTTTCAAAATGTCACGACAGGCATATTCTCCCACAATGTAGCTATGTAGATAAGACAACTCGTCATCATTTCCCCAGTATAACTTCTTCCCAGATTTGTTCGACGGTTGTCTGTTACACTTCGTCTGATAGAAAGTACTTTATGGTTAACTTTACACAGCCAACGTAAATGTTCGGCTGTGGTGTAGGACAGGACATGAAGTCTGTTGTTCTGTGCAGTACAGCCCGAGGACGAATACTCTCCGGTCAACATCAACATTTCCGCTTTCATTGATACGTTGACGTGTCTATGGACCGCTGTATGTGGCGACGTGGTCAATTGGTTAGTACCATCAACCTCCACCATTCTTGATTAGCCTGAGCAGGAGACGTATGGCAGATGCATGATGTTTTGTCCTCACGTCCGAAAGATGGTAACGTCCATCGGACTTACGACATACTCACGCTCTTTCTCGTCAAGTAGGAGCACACGCGTTTCATCTATCCAGCGACCATCCCATTTCACGCTTGTACTATTGATTCCCCAATCCTTGAGTTACATATTGGAAGGGAATAGTATGCCACCTTTCGCCTTCGTTATCTAGTGGCCGGTGACCGTGACTAAACATCGTGCGATTCTTCAATTGTTTTAAACACTCCCTGAAAAGTGCTCAAAGTCAATCCGCTCGCCCCGGCTCGGCAATTTGCTGGTGATCGCATGGATCATGACATTCACTCAGTGAGTATGGAAATTCCGCATAAATATGGAAGCGAAGCTTGTCCACGGCCTTCAGGGTCCACATGAACTCAAGTGATTCCAAAATAGCCTCGCGTTCTAACCGCGTGAAAGCAAATTTGGCACTTGGAATGGTCGTCACTTAAGGATGCACTCACTCGTTCTTTCTCATTAGGCTTAGAGCGACTTCCGACCAATGGCTCAGATACTGTGGGAACCTACCATCGCTCAATCAATCAACCACTGCGGATACAGCCTTGTCCAACCATTTTCTACGCAGATTGAGGCCCTTCTGTCGTTCCAGTCTCTGTAGTAAAATCAACAGTGAAGGATGCTGTAGAAAGAATGGGTTTACTCTGCTCAAGCTTCGCTTGAATTCGAGCTTGTCCAGAGTGACGATGAAAGGACTTCAAGACGACAGGTCCAGATGGAGGGTGACCGGCGATGGTTTGACCGATACACAGGATAAACTGGGTAAGAAAACGGAGGATATATCTGAGTACGATAGAACAAGCACGATTGACTTGAACGATGATCGAGAAAGGAGAGGAAGGGGCCGACAATTTTTGAACTAGCTATTAGTAGTAGGCATAGAAGTGTATTACCATAAAATGCTATCTACCAGCGACCGTGTATCCCGCTCCTATCCAATGGGAAAATATTACAGACGGTATGTTGCTTTGGGTTATTCCTTTGGCCCGACCAAAGCCCAAGTACATCAAAACGACTCTCCAGAAGGACATATAGTTCCATAAGATAAACTATATGTCGTCGTCCTCTATCCATGATACATGATCGACGGTCGTACGAAGGTACTCTGCATCACTAGGTGTGATCCCTGTAACATTGATTAATCGAAGTTCATGCAACGGCACCCCCGCAGCTTTTCGACGGTGAAAGCATTCCTCTAGATCGTCAAGTGCGGTATTCCAGTATAATGCTATCACAATCTGCAAGGACTTGAAAGCGAAGTTGGTGGGGGTTGTAGATGCCAAGGCATTATGGGTAGATGAAGCAGACAGTGCGTCTATGAATCCCTCATCTGCATCAATTCGCTCGGAGTTGATCTGTATGGTCCTTAGCGCCGGAAGGGCGCCAAAGGTGGAATACCAATCATCTGAATCCAATCCGAGATTACGAACATGGAGTACTTCCAGATGTTTGAGTTGTAAAGAATGGAGAAGGATGCGAAGGAAGATGATGAGCCATACCTGATTTTCATTTTCGTCAGAGCTAAGGGATATGATAAGTGACAGGAGTGGCGATATGTCTAGTTCATCTCTAAATTCAGGCCAAACTTCCATAGTGAATCCACAGAAGATAATATCATGCTCCATTTTGAGGTATTTGGAATTGCCTATGTGTTTGAGCAAAGCATGCCCGAACCCAACAATTGTGGTAGATGCGGTGTGATACGTAGGTGGCATGTTGACAATAACACTCGTGTCACCTGGAAAAGTTAAGCGTGACAGGAGTTCTATTGTGGGACTAGTCAATTCCTCCACTAGAATGAGTTTGTAACTTTGGAAGATAGACAAAGGGTGGTATATCTTCCGAAATTTGGCCGTCATTTGCATCCAAGTCCCCAAGCTTGAGTGTTTGCAATCTGAGTAAAGGTGAAGTACTTGCAAGAGGAATGAGGGAGTCGCGCCCCTAATGGGTTGAAAAGTGAGCTCTGTTAGAGAGGGCAGAAACAGCGGGGAGCGAATCGATGCACCGCAGTTCCGTAGGATAAATGTGCGGAGTCGGGGAACGAAGCCTTGGAATATTTCATGATGTATTGTTACCGTGACAACAGCAGCAGGATCCCAGCGTTCGTAAGGCACTTGAAGATGTAGATGTTCCAAGATGGTGGCAGGCTGTGTCAATCTTGAAAGGAGATATTCAAGACGGTTAGCCGGAGCCATATTGACGACGAGGCTGCGTATACGGCCGATGGTTATGTCAAGAATCTGGTAAAGTACTTCTGTCATTGGCTGAGCAGAAAGTGAAGCGTATACGGAAAGTGGGGCTCCTGAGGACCTGGAGATCAGTTCGTCTATACAGTCTGCTCTCGGCCATAGATCGAGTATAGAGAGATTGGTCCAAAGGCTGGACGATCCCACTGCAACACGACGCCAATCCGAGGATACGTGTGATATAGATAGAAGATAAGTCAACTGCTTCTTGTTGAAATGATTAGGATAATCAGTCGCCATCGCGTATCCCATCTCAAAGATGTGACAGAGAAGCTCGTCCGGAAGACCCGAAGTAATGCTCAGAAAATTATGTTGTTTCTTCAGGGCGATTATTGACTCCGCCGAATCAGTCCTTTGAATCTCGTGCCGAATGGCAGCATATACGGCCTCCTTCTGGTTAGATTTACTGTGGGCTGAGGTCGAATTAAGAAAGGGCGTAGGAACGTTAATAGGCTAGCAGATGCGTTGAAAGGTTACAACGCACAGGCATCCAAGTCTTGTATAACTCTTCCAAGCATCTATGCGTAGGTCCGAGTCAGGCAAGAGTTTGTGCACTTGGCAAAGTTTAATCATCGAAATCAAATGATCAGTGCCAAACCTTAGCTAAGGGTTCCTTCAGATTACCCTAGTAATCTGTCGTGCGGTTGCGTCTACAATCTCGCAGAGTATCTTCTACGGAAGGTGCACCGTGATTAGAGAGAAAAGTCGACTTTTCAAGAGAATCACAGACTTTGACGTAATCGGATCTCATACTGAACGTCTTTCCTTTGCAAGTGCAAGGCTGCTGTTGCGCTGTTAGACTGGCGAGTCGAAGAGAAGTTCGTCGAAAAGTCGTTCGACGAACGTCAGTATGAGGGGTGGTAATCAACGATACTCAGTCAGACGTTCCTAGAGAAAGACTTGTCGTTATATGTAAGTGTATACGTGTATGACTTTCCGACCGAACTCATCCCCTTTAGTTTGAGCGTGAAGACAATAGTTGCTCGATCGCGTGATATGTGATACGGAAAGTGTTGGGCGGTCCCTGTTTTTATTGTCTCTTTCCATCAAGTACCTACTACTGGCAGAAGCTTCCGCTTCCGGCACTCGTGGCCTCCAATAGCCGAATCATAGATTGGGACAGAACAATAGTTTCGTGTGCAGGAAGAGGAAGGAAGCAACCAGCTGATCGAACCTACGTTTAATTTGCCGAAGCGCACGCTCTTTTGTTCAAGCACATATGTAAATAGTCTCGTCCCACATATGGCGCCGCGCTCTCTTGCTCTCTTATTAGCTTGGACTCGCTGGTTGCGCCCTTCTAATTGTTGTATCGCTCTATTCTGTTCTGCTGCTATATCCAATGGAGTCTCTGTACGATAACTATTACGACTTCGACTACGCGCGCCCCAAGGCTGTCGTATTTCCAGCCCCACCACCAACGACAAATGTTCTAAGTCCTGCTGAACGCGCACGCCTTCTGCGTTCATCAAAGAAGATCGCTCGCGTGCTCGGTACTACACCCCGGTTTGTTGATTTTGAAGTCGGAGATGTTCAAGGTGGGTTGGTTTACCTGATGCCCTCCTAACTCCCCAATTGTTCCACTTGTATGTTCATAATTATACTCAATGTTAGCAGGAAACGACGACGTGTTTTTCCCCAGTCCGCGGTCGATCTATCGCACTTCAATTGACACGACTGACTCCGATTCGTCGTTCTCTACTACCTTTACATCCACTTCACACACCTCCACATCGACCTCCGCTACGTCTGTGCTGACTTTGCACTCTGTCGACCGTGAGCAGAAGAGGCCTTTGTCATTGACGTCGCTTGAAGACGCTTGGCCAGGACAAAAGCCTCTCAGGCTGAGGCTCGCTTTCGAAACGCCGCTCGAGAGCATACCTGCATCACCTCTAACGCCTACCGGGACACCTGTGCCTACGCCTACAGCCATGATTACGAATATACCCACACGCCATAAACGCTCGGCTCCTCTTGATGGTTCTCCGTCTTCCAGCCCCTGTAAAAGTGTGAGTCTGGAGCCAGACTCTCCGGGCAGCTCACCTCCTTCGCCTTCGTTCATGGTCCCAAGCCGCACTGCAGCTCGCCGACGCAAGCTGGATCGCCTTCGTCGAACTCTCGGCGAGGATGTCCCCGTTCGTCTGATTTTCCCCCAGACTGCAGAGACTGATTCAGAGTCCGGATCTGAACTTTCCTTGTCTTCCTGTGGAAAGACGGGCAGCGAGGACGACCTTATCATGCCCGATTTTTCATCTCTTTCACTAACGAGCCTATTGCGCAATGTTCACATCGATACGAAGCCTGAGGATAAGGCTATCTCTCACCCACCCCAAAGGATACCACGTAAGAAGATAACGAAGACGCGTGATTCTCTCGATCTTCCTTCGAAGTCTTCTTACGCGACAAAGATAATCAAGGTGCCTCGGGCGACTCGACCTGCCCCTCCTCCGCCGATACCATCTTCCTCGCCAACCAAAAAAGCCGGCTCAAAGCCTACCGCGCAATACAAGTCTCTTGTACCGTTCAAGTTCCCCAGCGCTAAACCCACAACCCCGTCGCGGACCTACGAACATCCGCCCATCGTTCATCGTCGCTCACACTCCGGCTCCAGCTCCAATGCGAGTACAGGACTCGGGCTTGGCGTTATACTGGAAGAGAAGGGCGAGAGCGAATGGTATGAAAGCGATGATGAGGACGACGAGGGATTTGATTTCATCAGGGAAGACGAGGTACTGGGTGCGGTGTGTGGCTGGGGAGATGGGAGCTCGACCTTATACGGAGGTCTTGTAGGCAAAGGCATGGGCCGTGGGCTCGCGAAAAGCTACGCCAACGGCGGTTATTCAAGGGCTTAGTTTCTTTATTGGTTCTTCATATTTATCTCACTTGTCATCTTCTGGGACTCATCACATTGTCTTTCGTCATGTTTACATCACGCCTTTTTCACGTCTTGTAATGCCCATTATTCATTCCTAACACATTGTTTGTATCATTTTTTGAGGGCTTTCGTCACCTTGAAAGTGCTAATGTTTGACTATCTTAAACATAGTACAGCATCTGACTCTGATTTCTGTGAGAGCACGCAAGGAAAAATAACACCAGGTTTCGCATGGTTTGAGATTGTATTCTTTTATAAACCTCCCTATTTTGATGGGCGTCTTCAATGTCTCACGATACATATCATAATTCCTTGGATTAATGCAATGATGCAAAGTTACAACATCTGAAATAACACAAAGCTATTAAACCATACGCGGAGGATATACAATAAATCAACGCAATCAAACATACGAGATCTATGGTATAAATCCAAACATCCTTCCAAGTACATCCTGCACGCCTTCCACTCGCCCAACATGGTGACCCCCATATTGCGTCTTCAGCAGAGCAATACGTCGACCCATCGCATCATCACTAACCGCCATCTTCGGTGCCTCGAATTCCTGGAAGACACCAAAGTGTGGGACCTCTGTACGCTTGACGATTCTCTCGCGATGGACAGCCCTCGCGGCCTGCGCAGTAGTCAGCGTGTCCCAATCCACGTGGGAATAATAAAGTTTCGTCGAGTTGGCGGTGTCTGAGAGTACGAGGGCGGTGGAGTGCGTGGCTGCATCGACAGATGAAGGGAGATATGGCTCTAGGAGGGCATTGAAGAGGATGTCGGCGTGCGTATGGGGTATGTCGAAGTCATCGAGACCATGGGCGATGAAAACAGGGGCTGTGATGTTGGGGATCTGGGAAAGGGTGTCGAAGTTATGAGCAATAGTCTCAGCAAGAAGACCTTGAGAATCATAGTTAGATTGTTCGCAAAGAGTATGTTGATAAAAACCTACGCGGCACGAATGGAAGTTTTGCAAGAGGCTTGAGTAGTGGAACACCCAGGATAGCATATTGGTCCATGAGAAGTTTGATTGACGAGAAGGGCTAGATAAAACTTGAGTCGCGTTTTAGTCATCCAAAAGGAAGGAGTGTCCTCACCGCAAGCAACGCGACACCCTTCACGTTCACGCCTTCCCTGCCAAGCTGCGCACTCAGCAGTCCCGCGATGGCGGTCCCGAGACTATGCCCCACGATGACAATATCCTCCGTCTTAGCACCCATCTCGAGCGTAAGCCAATCCCAGGCTGCACGAGCATCCATTGCAACTCCAGGTACAGTCGGTTGGCCCTCGGAATCGCCAAAACCGCGATAGTCGAGCGCGAGGACGTTTACGGAGAGGCGGGAGGTCAAAGAGGTGTAGATGGTTATGCGAGAGGATAAAGCGCGCGTGCCGCTGTTACCATGCAAGAAAAGGAGCGTAGGCGATTCTGAGAGAGCACGTCGGATCAAAGCTTCGCCGTCGCCTTTGTGTTCGGGAGGGAATGGTTGTGAATGATAGACCGATTCGGAGAGAATGAACCACGCGCCGAGAGATGTGCCATCTGGCGCGTGGAGACGGAGGTTGATCGTCTTACCGGCTGGGATGGATCCGTTAATTCACGTTGAGAATAGAGAAAATCAACATTGTCACTCACGAGCGAGACCGTAGTCCTCAGGATGCATAAAACCCGATGGTGTAGATCCAGATATATCGAATCGATGTGCATAGACCACACTGATCCGTTTTCAGCATTACGAGAAGGCAGATGATGGATAACGTACTGAGTTTGTGCCCATGGGGTCATCAAAAGTAGCACCAACGCACAATATATCGCCACTATTGCGCATAAAAACAAAGATATCCTCCGAAGCAAGACAGAAAAGATAGTTGAGTGCTTCTTGTGCTTCGTGATCTGAGTGGTATTCTGATTTGAAACTTTCGATAGAGACATCGCGGTAGCCGCCAGAGTTTCTAATCTATGAGCCGGGTGGAGCGCTACCAATTTTACGAAGGGGGGTTAGAAAGAAGTACGCGGGGTCGTATCGACGACAAAGATCATTGATATTGATTGTTTCGTGGGGCACTAAAAGAGAGAGTTTGTCGATAAATAGAAACAATCAGATGATCCTCGGTTAGGGGCTTCGGCATGCTGAAACGTTTGACCACTGGCCACGCAACAAGTTGAAAATTGTTGAGTGGTGGTTAAAAAGCAGGATCAGTGATGGTAATATACTTAAATGAACTGATCATCAGGTTTCGAAGCCCAAACTTTTAAGCTAAAAATGGAAGTCTCCTCTCCGTCAGCATACATATACAATGATTTCCTCCTCCGGCAGCCAGTCCTCCCTCAGTCAAACAAGAATTGACAACTCATTACAAGGACAGTGAAACTCCTTTTTCACCCTTCTGCAACATCCAAACAAAATACATGAAGACAATAAGGCTGTGACTGTCTTGTCTAAGCATTGGTCCAAATGCAAAGATGGAATAACGGAGCGTGCGCATTACAAACTTTCTTATTAATGTGACAAACATGTAGCAAAAAAACATCATCGACACTACTCGTTCTGATGGTTCAGTAGGTATGTTGAAAGCAATTGATTCCTCTCACAGGCCAACGGAAATTTACTCCGGAAAACTGATCTTCTCGAAACATTTAGTATACCCGAGGATTCGCTGTATACCTTAACTGGAGATAATCGGAACTTACTCACCTCACTTTGAATCAAATATCCAAGCAACAAGGGCGCAGACAGTGACTCAGGCATCGAAGTCGTTGCCCCGTCTCCGTTGAAAAACCCCCTAACGCCCTCGTCTACGGACAAGGCCCCAGCGAAAAGAAAAACGTGCAAGAAACGGATGAATGGCCTATCGGATGCGATCTTGGCTACCCTCCTTTTCTGTCGCGCCTTCGTTTCCAACAGTTTTTCAAAGCATCCTCTCTTTCATGGTCTGACATCGTGTAATAGTGACCGTGGATCCCTTTGTAATGCAGTTGGTCCAACGGTACTCGCCTCTCCTCAAGAGGGAACGTACACCACTCCGATACTTGGTCATATCTTGCGTGGAGCGTTCTGTGATCAGTCTTTCCCGTACTGGAAAGGGTGCGCGTACTGGTAATGTCAAATCCTCATATCCAAGTTTGCCATTGCCGCGAAGAAAACATGTGGTGGAGGCTTTGCGAGAGGTATTTGGTAGAATTGGAAACGACAGATTCACATGAACAGTCATGATCACTTTATTTCTGTATACAGCTGGAGCTTCTCCGATCCGGGTCAGTCATACTAGAAATCCCCTCCTACTCTAGAGTGTCTCCTCCGAATCTGCGCTTCTCTCGGTCATCACGCCCCCTCTCCCCGACATATCACTCAACTCTTTCTCTAGCCCTCGAAACTCCTCTTCCAGCACTTTCGTATCGTTGCACTGCGACGCACATTCAAAATCAATCAGCGTCGTCCGATCGTCGTGGATTAGAAAATTATGTTTGTTGATGTCGCCATGTTTGATGCCTAACTGGTGTAATGTCGGACAACGCCTGCTGACACAGAGCCAAATCCTCTGGCGAAGCGTGCCGCGAATCAGTAATTCGCTCCATCACGAAGCCAATAACTCGACCTTGCTCGGTCAAGTGCCCGAGAAACTGGGGACCAATTCGATGGTTTTGGATCCACTGGTATGCAGCAGTTTCGGAATCGAGGTAAGTTATTTCATAAGGAAATCGAGCAAATTTGACTACGATGGGTAGGTCAAACTGGGATGTGCAGGCTTCGTATACGTTGCACCGGAGTTTACGTCCCATGCGGAGGTTTAGGTGGTCGATTTGGACGGGATGCCAGAGGTGTGATACACTCGGGAGTTCGACTTTCTTGACCTCGGAAAAGTGGGGTCGGCCGTCTGCGCAGTTCCAAGATATATGCCCGGTATTCCAGTCACCAGGCGGAAGTGGTTGTAATACTCGAAACACATATCGTTGACACTGTACAAGTGCGCATCGATGGTCAGATATTTGACGAATTTACCATCGACCAGGATGCGAAAGTAGCTTTCGTCTAAAGGGTCGACGTCGACTTGGAGTACTTTGATTCCGTGGACAGAGTCTCCCATGACGTTATGGACGAAAAGGGTTGTCGTTTACTCGGAGGATGACCTCGTGAAGAAGAGACTTTATAAGAAGGAGTTGCAGTTGACCCTGAGTTGTCAATGGAATTGTTCCAGGTGAAAATAGAGTACATGTTATACCCCCTCGAGTTTGTCTGGATACCCGCTCCTTGCCGAGGCCGACAGACAGCCGAGATACGTGTATGTCGCCTTCGCACTACTGTACTTTGGTGCATTAGCAGCGACTTTCAAAGAAGTATTCGTATCCTATTCATTCATGAGACGGCATTTGTCGATCGAGCTGAAAAGGCTTGTGTGAACAAGAGCTTGCACCTGATCTAATTCATAAAGTACATTTACTTGCTAACTTGAACTGAATAAATGTCATGTGTATTTATTACACAGATCAAGTCCTAGAGATCATGAAACGTACTCTAAATACAAACCACGTACACTGCATCGAAAGGAAACCATGACGGAAGGATAAGACAAAACATCAAAGAGGCTCCAATCCATTTGCTGATATTAGACACAACACCAATGGGGCGCATCCAAAGAGACAGCAAAAAGAAAAGAAATCCCCCGACGACACAAGCCAGTAGTGCAGCGGCGAGGTCATCGTGCATCCGTGTTGCAAGCAGAGCACAGAGGACAAGGGCGGCAAAAATTAGATAACCAATAATGGAGGCGGTGCCTCCATAATAGTGGTTAAACTATTAAGAACAGATACTACACTTGATCTAAGCCAAAAGGCCAGAGTGGTAAGGAATCAAAGTGTTGGGCGCTGATATTTATACATTTGGACCTGCGCACGGACCACCGACGAATTTTTCACATGACCACAATAACTGACCAGGGGTGAAATTTGAAGCTCTTTGATTCGGCCAACTAACTTGTTCGCTTGTTGAAACGTTCACCTTTGACATGCTTTCCACTATGCAGTTTGAACCACTCTGATCACATGAGCGAGTTATCATCTGCACCCACATCGTCAATTATCAGCAAGTGATTCTCAAATTCGTTATATTCGCTTCAATAATGCCACGCACACTTACTCCTCATAAAAGGATACGGCGTCGGCGGGCTCACTATGAATTTTGGGACAATGGTATCTCCGGGGTTCAAACAGAATGACGGCTTTGCTCCCACAACCCGCGGAGTATTTCAGCGGACCAATGGACCTTGATTCGGAACTCCCCGCATTCAAGACCGTATCAATCTGTCTTATCATACATATGGGAGCATCCCTATCCAGGCCATCGGGATAAGACGGAAGAGGCGTGAGGAAGCTCAAAGACGGTGAGGCTTAAAGTCGGCATACTGAGGACATTGTGCCCCATTTACCTTTACACATGTGTGCGAGTGGAGTACCGGCGGTCACAGGGCCGTAGTTAGTTCCGTGCTTTTTCCTGCCTTTTGTTACTGAAAATGTCTCAATTGACATCCTTTCCCTATTCTTTACATTCATTCGGGTTTCACGCGATAGTCAAGTTGTCGAGTTATACCCTAGTATAGCTAGAGGTTGACGTTTTTGTACGTCTGTCCGGAGTCTTCGACCGAAAATTCACAGGAATTTAGGATCATCTTCATCCTAGCGAGGTGGTTCTTTTGCGATAGTGACATTTATACCGCGCCCTAATCGGGTGTTCTCCCTCTTCTCCACCAGCCCTCTAGAATCGTTCCGGTTTTATCCTCTAGACCTCTTTCTAGGCTCCTACAATGTCGTCCCCTACAGCACAGCCTGCTAATACCTCCATAACAACGTCAGTACCCAAGAAGAAGCCATATCCATTCTGGCTGGGAGGTTTGTGTCTCTCTTCGAAGGTGGCATTTCAGAACTGACCGACGGGGCACATCACAGGTGTTGCTGCCACCATTGCTGCATCCATCACCCAGTATGCTTCTCATCCTATTCTTTGACACACACGACTGATGACCACATCCTAGTCCTCTAGATCTTACGAAAGTCCGGTTACAAGCTTCAGGAGACAAACGGATGATAGAGAGTATAAAGAAGACCTATAGAACTGCAGGTATGTCAGATATGTCAGATTTGCACAGAGAAGGCATCTCCATTGTGACATCATCGCAGGTGCCCGAGGCCTCTTCGATGGTATTTCTGGAACGTGGTTGCGCCAAATGTCGTATTCGATGTGCCGTTTCTGGGCATATGACGAGAGCAAGAAGATGTTAGGAGCTGGAAAGGATGCGCCTGCTTGGAAGCTAGCGATGGCTGGCACTATGGGTGCGTTTCTCTACCCTCCTCCTATGTGTATTCTCAAGCTCGTCCCCAGCGGGAGGTATCGCTGGTTTTGTCGGCAACCCAGGAGGTACGACCTCCTTTCTCGATTTGAGTCTCACGCCCAATCTCTCCTGCAGAAATCGTCATGGTCCGGCTTCAAGGAGATTTCGCGAAACCACCTGAGAAACGCTTCAACTATAAGCACTGCTTCGACGCACTGTTCAGAGTGAGTGCCCCACATCTTTCCTAAAGGGGTTATCATCATGACATTTGGTGCCTGTGTGGTCGTGTGTCGTCTGCCCATGACGTACTTGGTCTGTGCACTGCTGGCTTCTGTCATGGTTCTCAGCATGCAACTTATCCTTCAAGTACTCCATTATATATGTTGATTGCCATTCTAGATGGTCCGCGAGGAAGGAATCTCGTCCCTCGGTCGTGGTGTTGGTCCCAACGTGTTCCGAGCGGTCTTGATGAACGCAAGTCAGCTGGCCTCGTATGTACATTTCTCCTTCAATCAGTCATCTGACATCTCAAATTCATTAGTTACGACTTCTTCAAGGCAGAACTTTTAAAGACCGGGAAGTTCCAAGACAACATTATCTGTCACTTCACAGCGAGTTTTGCTGCCGTATGTTTCATCCGCCGGTCTAAATTTAAGAAAGCTGATACAGACTGATGCGCGATAGGGAACTGTTGCCACTACCGTTTGTTCGCCTGCCGATGTCCTCAAGGTGTGTATATCATGATCTACTCTATATGCGTTTGACTAATCGCGCCCTTGCACAGAGTCGTATCATGAATGCGTCCGGCCCTGGATCAAACGTGCGTTCTCATCACGAGCTCGAGTCTTCAAGATAACTAATCAAACTCTTTGCCAGTCAACCCTTGGTGTTATCAGAGCCTCGCTCAAGAACGAAGGTCCAATGTTCATGTTCAAGGGATGGGTACCCGCTTGGACTCGGTTACAGCCGACAACCATCTTGATTTTCTTGACCCTCGAACAATTGAAGAATCTTGTCGATTTCTCGAGATCAAAGGGCATCACTTTCCTCTGAAGTCGAGGCCGCAGCGATAGCTTATCTCTTGTCTTGAAGACGGAATGTGTCTTGTCCAGTTATACTCACTTCGATCGCACAAGTACCAAGCGTCATCTACCCGTTTATACCCTTATCATCCACACGAGCCGAATCCCTATATCCTTACACATTGTACGATGGCGATTCTGTGATTACGATTTTTCACCATTTTCTAGGAATGACTTGTACATTCTAGCGATTTATTTCGGATGCGCTTTCCGCTCATGACGCTATGGTGTGATCTACGTGCACGCGTGATCTGGCCAAAAAAACAGATACCGAGAATAATGACGCAAAGTTATAGGATTGCTGGAATATTGAGTGCTCTTTTAACCCTACATGAGGGAATGCAGCCAAAGCAGAGCAATCCTAGTGAGACAAATAACATCTTATGCAGGTACTTCCAGGTTCAGTGACTTGGAAGATTGGCTTCTGAGTGTTTGTGTCTTCTTTGCAAGTGACGCAATATGGTGTTGACACATGAAATCACAAGAAAGTACTTATTCTCATTGACGTTCTTAAGGCAGTGGCGTTGAAGTGGTACCTGCGACATGTAATACACATCAGTAGGAGCCAGCACCACTGGTTGTTTGTTGACATCTTGCTGGGTCTGGACAATTAGTTCATACAACTGTCAACCATGCAGGATGCAGGACACTTGAGAAGCCTTCTGCAACACTATCTATAATGTCAATGAAGGAGTGCAAGATTTCTATGATACCTTGCTAGACCATGCTCAGAACATGGCTGTGGACAAGTTGTTAGACTACAGGATGCATATTATCATGGATCATTTCAAAACTCAAGTACATCTATTGCTGTGACAGAGGAGATGGATGGATCACATATCAAAATTTGATTGTAGCATTACATATGTTAAGAGAGAGAGCTGAACAAGGTAAGGAACTGTTTGTTGTGCTACCGTGAAACTGAACAGTCTGTTCATATTTCATGCATCTTTCGATTCTCATAAATGCCTTAGGCCATTGATTAATCCATCTCTTGTGTAAATTCCATTTTCTTATACATCATATTGGATTTTGTTGAGCTTCTGCAAGAGGAGAAAATTTAGGGATGTTTATGTACCACTATTTTATGCGTCTACGTATCAGAGTCCGTCGCTCTACAGTATGGTTCAAACGCTTGCATTAAAAGTTCCGGAGATATTCACAATTCGATACTCAAAAACCAAGCCTATCTCGATTCGCTTCCTTCTGGCACCCGTCAATTGCCTAACACAGACGAGCTCTCCGTTTCTTTTAGTATATCGATGCGATATAGCTACGGGTTACTAAATGATCGCTC
>QGOB01000704.1:0-47750 GCA_003313055.1 Termitomyces sp. MG145 | reverse complement strand
GCGCAGAGGTAAGTAACCGTGGTGGAGGAGACGTCGGGGTCTGATCCGCAATTTAGTGCATCTTCCGGAGCTAAACCGCTGGCTCGTTTTCTGTAAATTGATAGTCGCAGTCCTCACCGTCGATGGTCCAGACCGCGCGGCCCATGGTGCGGCATTTGGGGCAGTTGTTGATGAAGTGCCCCTGTTCACCACACAGGATGCACGACCCTTCCTTGCGCCGGCACTCCTGTACGTCGCTGGGCACATCAATCCAGGTCGGTCGGAGTTCTGGACCCGGTTGGCTCGTAGGGACTCCTCGTCGTTGGGGGCATCGGGGAGATCAGGGAGAGGGTCGGGTTTGTCAGGAGAGGTCTCCAGGACCTCGTCGAGGGCGGCGGCGTTGAGCTGAGCGGGGGGATGGGAGCCTGGGGGGCGAGTTGGTCCAGCAGGTCCTCAGCCAGGGTCAGGGTGAGTGGCGGGGGTGGCACCAGCGGGCAATCTCGTGTGTGTCCCCCGCAACTGCCAGGAGGGTGGGTTTGTGGAGTTCCAACCGTTCCGGGGGCCCGCGGACTTGCTTCGGTCTTCCCAGTACTGTTGATCGACTTGGGTGACAAGTGCCTTATACCCATTGTAGGTGGTCTGCTTGGGGGCGATGCGGAGGACATCCTTGATGCGTTGGGGTAGAGCGCGGCGGAGGGTGAACTGGAGGGCGTTGTAGTTCCAGCCTTTTTTGTAGGCTTCCCGCTTGAACCGGACAATGAAGCTGGTAAAGCGCTCCTCCGAACGCATCCGGAGATTGATGATTGTTTCCTCCACTTCCGCAATGGTGTCATACACGCCAAACTTGCCGGAGAACTCCTGGACGAAGGCCTGCCAGTTGGAGAGGACGGGGTTGGTGGAGTCATACCGGAGGAGGGCGGTGTAATGGTGCAGGTACAGGATCTTTGAGCACAAATCTGGCAGCTCAAAGGAGCAGTAGCAGCTTCCCAGGCACATCTGGCATACTTGTCATCCCTGGCCCAATGTGTTGGAAAGGCAGAGCACAGAGGCAGGTGCTCTCTAATTTGAGAGGGAGGAGGCAGTCTGGAGGCAGGATTGAGCTTTAAAGGAGGCAACTGCAGAGTGGGTCAAGGCAATGCATGAGTGTTCCAATCCTAATCCCCTTGCTAACTGACCTGGGTCTTTAGGCTGAGTGTGGGAGCACCCAGCTCCTGCTGGATGCATCCTTAGCAGCATTTGTGTCCCTCCAGGAGGGCCTGTCCCAGCTGCATCACTTGTTGCCACTGAAGATCAAACATGGTATAGCACAACTTGGTTGGGTGCTGGCAGGGCATCATCATTGAAATGTAGTGGCTCCAAGGACTTGGCTGGATATAGCAGTGGATGCTGGCAAGCCTTTACCATGTCAGGAAGACCATGTGGCAACTGTGGCAGTGCAACTGGAGGCGGCAATGCTGGTCAAGAAGATGGTGGTGCTGAGAGAGAGGCATGACATGGGGGAAGATTGAATGAGTGGGAGTGCCAATTTCTTATTCATTTCATTTCTGGGTGTCCATGTTTTGTGTTCTATACTGTATTTTTAGAGTTTGTGCATACTTGTCCTTACTGCTTCTTTGGTCAGTTCCAAAATATATTTCTTGGGATGTTGCAATTAGTGAGAGTTGTAGGAAAAGGCAAAAAGAGCTTAGAGGTACTGGTGGGAGTTGAATCCCTAATGAATCCAGAGGTGGAGGTTAGGCCCACTATTGCTGTCTGTAAGTTCTAGTCCCAGGGGCTTGTTCAAGTGTTGCCAGTGGAAGTCTCAGAGCACTAAGGGAGCTCCAGAGAGGTTTTGCAGGGTTTCCAGGTATTGTCCTTGAGGCTGTAACCTTTCCAGTGTATGAGGTAAAGAATTTAGCTGTGGACTCATTGGAAATTGAGGATCTGGTTGACTTTGTAGTGGTTGTCACCTTTGAGTTCAATTGGAGGGGGTTGCTCAGGTCATTAGCCAGAGAAGGGGTCTAGGGCATACTTTTCAAGGAGGTGGATATGGAACACTGAGTAGCCTTTGAGAGCCAAGGATAGTTTGAGCTTGTAGGCATGCATCAAAACCTTTCAGAGGATTTTGAAGAGTCCAAAGTGCTTGTGATTGAACTTTGGGGAGGGTCAGCAGGTTTTGATGTTGTGCCAGTCGAGCCACACAAGAGTTCTGGGGGGCCAGTCAGAGGTGGGCTTGTGGTGGAAATTGGCATGCTTGGTGTAGACCTTGTTGGCAGTGTTGATTTGAGAAACTGATGAAGGGACCAGAGGTCTTGCACAACTTTGTGAGTAATGTGTGAGGGGATATTATTGAGGGAAAGAGTGAGCCGGGAGTGGTAGCCCTTGTTAGCATAGAAAGGAGAAACTCCAATGGTGAAGTGGGGCATGTTGTTGTAGGTGAACTTGGCCAGGGCTAGGGTCATGCTGCCAGTTGTCCTGCTGATAGTTGACATAGAGGTGGAGGTACTGCTCCAAGGTTTGGTTCATACATTTGGTCTGTCCATCAGTCTTTGGATGGTAGGTGGTGGATAGGTTAGTTTTTATTTCCAAAGCCTTATATAGAGACTGCCAGAACTGGGAGATGAAGAGAGGACCATGGTTGGAGATGATGTCATTGGGAAGGCTGTGCTTGGAGAACACATGCTTGAGGAAGATCTGGACCAAACTTCAGGGCATTGTCGGTGGTGCAGCAAGCAATGAAAATGGCTTGCTTTGTAAGGTGGCATACCACTACAAGGATAGCTTTAAAGCCATCAGAGTCTGGGAGCTTAACAATATGGTCCAGGAAGATTGACAACCAGGGGCAGTGGCTGACTGGGAGGGGTTTGAAGAGACAGTAGAAGTGGTTTTGGCTTGGAGGCAGGATTTGCAGGCCCAGACATACCAGGTGACATTTTGCTTGAGTCCTGGCCAAAAGTAAGTCCATAAAATGAGTTGAACAGTCTTACAGATTCCTGAGTGCCCCTGCAACTTGTGGTTGTGGTGTTGTTGGAGGATGTTGAAGTGTATGTTCTTGTGATCCAGGGCATAGATTTGGCCGTCCCAGAGAAGGAAGGAGTTGTCTGGGAATAGGGTGAAGGTTGACTGGGTCAGCAGGGCATTCTCTGAAGTGTTCTGAAGAGTTATGCTGGGTGAAGAAGGGGTCTAGAGGTGCATTGCAAATTTTGTGTAGGATCCCTTCTTCATTCATAATCAGCACAGCATGAAGGTATTCAGCGGGGATTACCACTCAATGGTTAAAGGAGTTCCACTCTGCCTCAAATGATTTCTTTGGGTAGATGTCTGGTCATTGAGTGAGGGGCATCAGGTTTGGCTCTGAGGCGGCCAGGGCAGTAGTGTATGGTGAAGTTGTACTCTGAGAGAATTTCCAACCAGTGAGCTTGGCAACAGCTAAGTTGTTTTGTGGTCATGAAATATTGAAGGTTGTTATGATCAGAGTAGACTTGGATGTGGTGGGGTGCTCCCTCAAGATAGGTCTGCCATTGCTTGAAGGCTTTGACTATGGCAAGCAGCTCCTTGTCATAAATGTTGTAGTTGAGCTTTGCCAGAATCATTGAGTGCATGTAGAAGGCAACGAGGCACAGCTTGCTGCTGCTAGGGTCCATCTGCAAGAGAATGCTGGTGATGGCATAGTCAGAGGCATCACATTTCAAAACAATGGGAAGGGAGGGGTCTTAGTGCCAGAGGTTTGGGGTGAAGGTGAAGATGGATTTAAGGAGTCCAAATACACTTTGGCACTTTCTATCCCAGTTCCATGGAGTGTCCTTCCAGGTGAGCCAATTGAGGGGTTTTGTGATGCCAGAGTAGTTATCTATGAACCAGCAGTAGAAGTTAGCAAAACCTAGGAAGGACTGTACCTCCTTGACGTTTCAGGGTGGTGGCCAGTCCAGGATGGCTTGAATCTTGACCAGGTCCATGCATACACTATCTGGGAAGACTATTATGCCAAGATACTCCACCTCTGTGATATAGAATGTGCACTTCTTCTGTTCAGTGTGGAGGTAGTACTTCTAGAGACATTCCAGGACCTGGTGCACATAGTTCTGGTGATTGTCGAGGAAGTCCAAGTAGATGAGGATGTCATTGAGGTATACAATTACAAAGACGTCACTCATGTTGTGGAAGATGTTGTTCATGAAGTACTGGAAGGTAGCAGGGGAGTTGGTCATTCCAAAGGGCATGACAAGATATTCAAAGAGTCTGTAGTGGGTGCAGAAGGCAGTTTCCTATTCATGTCTGAGGCTATGCGCACCATTGTTGTAACTGGATTGGAAGTCTATCTTGGTGTAGATCTTGGCACTGCAGAGACAATCAACAAGATCACCAATGAGGGGGAAAGGATACTAATTCTTTTTGGTGACTTTATTGAGTCCCTGATAGTTGATGCAAAGCTAGATGGAACCATCTTTCTTCTTTGCAAATAGTATGGGTGCTCTGGCAGTGGAGTTTGAGGGCTAGATGAATCCCTTGCCAAGCATCTTGTCAAGGTAATCTTTGAGTGTGTGGAGTTCCACTTCAGACATATTGTAGATTTTGCCAAATAGAAGTGTGGTGCCTTCATCCAGATTGATTGTGTGGTTGTATGATCAGTGGGGAGAAGTTCCTTGGCACTTCCTTCAGAGAATACATCAGCAAACTCATGGTACTCAGGGAGAACTACTTTGCATAAGATTTGTTCCTCTGTCTTGGGTTTGGTGGGAGTGCCTTCAGCATAGAGGTGCTCCTTGGGGAGGGCCAGGGAAATGTGAAGTTGGAAGGCTGAGGTGCCATCCAGAGGTTGGCATGTCACCAGAGGTCAGTGATAGGGTTGTCTTGTGGCCCAGGGCAGGATAGGAGGGGCCTTTATACTGGTTTTGGGGGATGTTGGGGGGAAAGGAAGTGCAAATAATTCATAGAGATACATGGAGCCACTGCCTCTTTGCCTCCAGGCCCCCTAAATGTGACTCATGTATTCTTGGAAAACAGACCAAGGATAGTGTCCCTAAGGTGTGGGAGGAAGGGCAAAGAGCAACATGGAAATTAGAGATTGTATGGGTAGATCTTACTGAGCCCCAGGCCATAGTCTCATGGAATGGGTATTCATACATAATGAATCTAATTGACAATTTCATGAGTGAGCATTGGTCTATATTGCTTAGGCACAAGAACAACACATTAGTACATCTCAAAGCTTGGCAGATTGCACAAGAGACAGAAATTCAGGGGAAGCTTGGGACTCATTGCACCAGACACAACAGTGAACTTTAAGGACACAAAATGGAAGAATGGCTTCTTTCACAAGGAACACAGCATCAACTCAGGGTAGCATACACATTGGGAAACATAGGACAAGTAGAAAGGATGTATTGCACCATCATGGCAAGGCACAAGCTATGCACATATCAACAGGATGTCCACCCAATATGTAGGACAAGTTCTATCTAATGGCTTCACATCTCCATAAAAGAATGCTAACAAATTACTGGAGTCACCCCACACAAAGCATGGACTGAATAATGACCCGATTATTCTTATATATGTGAAATTGGTTGTAAAGCCTTTGTGATGATACTTGCATCCCATGACCTGAAGATATATGCCCAATAAATTGAATGTATCCTTGTAAGGCTATGCTCAGAACTCCAAAGCATATAGATGTTATGATAAACACACTGGAAAAATTTATGAAACCTACCACATCAAGTTCTGTGACAGTCATGATGGACATCCACACCCACCAATACCTCATAGCAGCGACATCCTCAAAAATGCAGAGAAATCCATAGCAGATCAACCTGTCAGTCAACCAGTGAGCTAGATTGAATATGACGATGATGGTATAATTTCAGGAGGAGTTGATCATGAACAGTCCAAACAAAGACATCCCTCCCCCACAACTATGTTGATTGAGTCCAATCCCAGTGCCTACACACAAGATCAACCCCAATATAGAACAAGTTGTGCAAGACTCAATGGCAGCTGCAAACAATGGGAGCACCCACATAGATCAGGAACCAGAGATACACAATCAAGATCATGATCAGAGCCCTGCAGTCCTAGACCTCGCCAACATCACATCACCAGAAGACCTTGAACACCTCCTCAACACTGTGGAGGAACTTAGAGATGATCCAATAGCATTAGAAATCAGCAATGAACCTAACATGTGGGCAGAAGCAAGACAATCTGGTGACTCAGCTAAGTGGGAAGCTGCATACCATGACAAACTCCATTCACTTCTGTGAGATGGGAGTTTACAGACTTGTCCATTGATCCTCAGTCCCTGCAGGAACAAAAATTGGAACTGGTCAATCAGTCTTCAAGATTAAGCAAGATGAACTTGGAAACACAGTGCAATTCAAAGTATGACTAGTATTTTGAGGATATGAACAAGTTCATGGACTAGACTATGTAAATACAACCTCACCTACAGCATGCATGAAATTATGGTGTATACTACTTCACATTGCAGCAGCAAAAGGCTGGGATGCTACCCAGATAGATGTCAAAACTGTGTTCCTGCATGGAGTCCTCCCAGAAGAGGAAACACAGTACATGAAGCAGCTGGATGGATTTGAAGAGGAAGGGAAGGAAGACTGGGTGTGGATGCTGTTGCAGACTGTATGGGATGAAGCAGGCAGGGCATATATGGAATGGGAGAGTCAACAAAAAAATGTTATCATGGGGCTTCAAGAGACTAGCATGCAAGTGTTTATCACTGATCAACTGACCATGGGGCTATCATTGCAGCTTTGCACATAGATGATTTTCTTTCAATTGTGAGCAGCAAAGCAGAAAATGAACACTTCAAGAATCAGATGAAGGAAGTATGGACAATCTCTGACCTGGGCTTGCCATGTTTTGTTGTTGGTGTTGAAGTTGAATGGGACTGTCAAAAGGGCATTGTCAAACTATTACAGACAGCACTAATTGACAAAATCATTAAACAGTTTAGATAACATAATGCAATGCCTCTCTCTTTTCCCATGGACCCCAATTCTAAACTCCAGTGGATCAACCATAGCACCTTGTCTCCAGAGGAACTCCTCATCTTGGAAAGAACCCCATATTGCCAATTGGTCAGCTGCCTCCTCTATGTTGCAATCTTGACTCACCCTGACATCACCTTCTGCATCCAACAACTGACCCAATACCTTGACTTGTATACTGCACCACACTGGAATGCAGCAATCCATCTTGTTCAGTATCTAAAAGGCACGAGGGACCTGCAACTCCATCTAGGAGGATCAGAAGAGGAAATAGTGCTCTTGGGCTTCACTGACTCGGACTGGGCCAGCTGCCTTGATACCAGACACAGTGTGGGGGGGTACACTTGGAATCTTGGATCAGGGGCAATACCCTGGGCAATTAAGAAACAGTGTACCATGGCCGCATTGTCCTGCAAGGCCAAATATATGGCCACATTTGAGAGCACACAGGAGGGCATCTGGCTACGAGCTCTGTTGAAAAAGATAGGACTGGACTTCACTGACAAGGCGACATGGATCTTCTGTGACAACAATTCAGCTATAGCACTGTCCGAGGACCCCCTCCTACATGCTCGTGTCAAACATTTCAACATTAAATATCACTTCCTCCAAGAATGCGTGCAATCAAACAAGCTGACCCTATGCCAAATCTCATCAAAAGAGAATATAGCAGATATATTTACAAAAGCTCTACCAGGCGCCATCTTCCAGCATCTCCGCCCCTGCCTTGGCCTGAAATAGATCATGATTCCATGCGAGGAGGAATGTCTGTGGTGAGGAGGAGTGTTGGACTTAGTACGTAATCACATTTCACATACATCACACCATACACTCTCATGCAGGGCCACCACTGCATTGTGCCACTACTTATCACCCGTCGTACTGTGTGCAGAGATACACAGTAAGTATTCCTCAGTCACTCCAATATGATGTGAACGACTGAGTATATTACCTGCAGAAATACACAGTAAGTATTCTACAGGTGGAAATAAGTCATTGGTAATAGTAAGTAAACTAATCAGACGCACCCTCAGTCACTCCAATATGATGTGAACGACTGAGGGTGACCGTGTACGTAGTCTGTATATCTAGGAGAAAATAAATAAGGTTTAGAGTAAAGATCAACAAATACCGATCGTCGTGAGCCATAACCAGTGGGCGAACGGAGAGGTATTCTACAAAAAAGGAGATGAGATAAGATTATCAATAAGGATCTTGACATATCGCAGACTGTTGAGTAAGTCAATACTCAACACTGTGAACAACGGCACATTGTTCACCTATGCACATATATAAACGGACATTTATGATAGAGCACCCTCAGTCATTTGTACCAGACTGAGGGTGAGACTTACACTACTATACACAAATACGGACTGCTAACCATACCATAGAATTGTTCTAAAACTATTAGTTATTTATACCGGACTGAGGGATTGTTCTAATACTATTCTTAGGGTCCAAACTCTATATACATAGTCTGGATTCCTAACAAGGTGTGGTAAAAAAAGACTGACGAAAAACATTAACATTGGAGATGATTATGTAGGAATACGACCATATTTGGTGATCCTCAACACCCTTGACCTCGTCAAAGCCACCCGCATCTTCAATGACCTCGGTTCCGTTTCCAACACCGACGCATGCATCGTCACAGCCGACCACACCGAGATGCTGCGGTAACGTCGAGAAATGCCCAATGTCCGTGTATAGAAGGAACGCACATATGTTTCATGCTGGTGAACAACTGCTTGATCCAAGGAGAGCGTCAGAAGTTTGGTCGTTGGCGAGTCTGTCAGGATCATGGGTCCCATGCAGGGTGATAATCAGATCGATACTATGTATGCATTGCATGTATACATACAAATTCACTCTTTTTAGTTCTTCGCATGATGACACACCAACGCGAGCAATTTCAAGTGTAGATCCTTGTACAGACAGTCTATCATTATTCGTTGAATACAGTATGTATACAGAATTAATCTATAATCTAGGACGGGGGGCAGAGGTGGAAAAAGTAGGGGTACACAAACTCTTCGTACACAAACGGATCTGGCTTCAAAGAAACAAGATGACTATTGTCTAATGAACTGAAATATACTGGCCATATGGTCCGAGGGAATAAGCGAGAAGATGTGCCGATGTACCATCTCTGGATAAGACTCCTACGGACTCCAGCTCCCGCTCCAACTGGTCCATATAGCCCGCCGCACCAGACATATGTGCGACACGGCAGCAAGCAGCATGGAGAGCAAGGTATGTAGGTGATGGGACGGGAAGATCATCCCAAGTGGTGGTAAATTGTACTTTGCGGTTCCATGTTGGCAGAAATGCATGAACATCACGTACATTGTATATGTGTGGTGTGTCCTACAGGCTAAGAACAAAGTGACGACAAAGGGAAATAAATAACTCACAGTAGCCTCAAACCACAAATTGAGTTGGTCGAATTGGTCGTGGACGTCATGTTGAAGTGTTAAAGTATTTTCCAAACGATGGATCTTATTTCCATTCAGTTCATCGATAATATCTTTGTAGCCAAACATCAGAAGTATGGTCCAGAGATTCACAGCCTACAGAGCGATAATGAGCGATGGGCTAATGGAAGACAAAAGGATGTATACACCTGTTCGGCCTTGGCAGGGTTTCCAGTAGTACCTTTGTTCGTAGATTCAGGAATGATATGAGCGCACTCTGTGTTGAGAATAGCAGGATTCGACCCAACAATATCTTCCCACCCGCGTAGCTGATGTATATTCTTGTCATATAAGCCCGAGACTCGGCAACGAAAACCATCTCGAAGCAGTGCCTGTCAAGATTTGATTGGGTACATGTATCATACTTGTTAAACGCACTCACATTATTCTTGGCTTGCGAGTGATTTTGCGGAGCCTGGACCAGCAGGTGTGACCATGTCGTGCAAATTTTCAAACGAACGGCTTGAATGAACAGAGGGCATAGAAGAAGGTGCTCCCCTGAATTTGTAGACTTGTGGAGAGATCGTCGACCAGAAGAGAAAGATGAGCCAGATAAAACGACTTACAAGCACGAATATAAAAAAGGAGGAATTTTTTCCCTTCTTCTACGATAGCATCCTCGTTTGGACACTGAACAATGAGCCTAGCAACCGATGCGCGAGCTTGGGAGGATGGACCTTCCAATATGAGGTAGGCGAGAGTTCGTATATAGATTAACTTCTCATTTTGGTATCTTGTGGCTCGTTTGTCACGTTCAATCGCCTCGAGTTTCTTAATGATGGTGTAACCAGGCAAGAGTTCCTTATCAAGTTGAATATGTTGGGGAATATGGTCATCAAGTGGAATCCCTGCTGAAGACGTTATTGGACGCATTTTACGAGGGTAGTGGCTGTCAGAAAAGATTGTCTGACTTCAGTTGTTGTATCTTACGTCATAGATGTCTTGGACGTGCGTTTGCTGGGTCAACAAGTAACACATACATTGATTTTTGTGAATTTCTGAGTGACGATACCACTACATGTTAGATGAAAAATCAAAAGCCTTTCAAAATCCTTAAAGTGTGTAACTCGCAACTCAAATCAGATATAGAAACACGTAACTTGTTGCATGGCTTGCAAGGAAGGAGAAGATCTCGGATGTCAATGGGACTTGGTTTGACAATGATGGGAACCTGGTTGAAGAGGAAGCAGTGCTGGACTCCTTGACAAAGCTTCTGATTACGAACATGTGCTGGCTCAATTGAGTTTACAACAGAGAGGTTGTAGAGCGGCTGAAAGAGCTTAGAGGTATAAAGACAACTGTAACAAAAGTTGGTGCAAAAAGAAGGCGCCGTAAGTCTGTGATTACAGTAAATATCGAAAAAGTAAGGTCTTGACGCATGTCTTTTGCCCAGACACGCCTCGAGGAATTTCGATCCCTTCAACCTTCAACCTCTGACACAATATTTCACCCAAAGATCATAGATAGTGATTGCATTATCTATAGAATCTATTTATGACCGAAAATGAGCCCCAGAAGAGACCCTACAATAACCCCCTCGTCCCCGATACCCCCTAATGACCGATACTTTTCAGCTTCCATGGAGGGACCATCGGTTATAAGGGAGTTGACTGTAGTCAATTATACATTGCATAGTCATTAACACGCTGTCTCGAGTGTTTGGCATCTGGTTTACATTGTAATACCACCATTAATGATGATAAATAGAGATACTTACGATTGGAACATGGGACTGAAACCGCAGCAATGCAATTTCGGTCGACCTGAAAGTGAGATTAGAAGGCAACGTGTCTTGTTAGACTTCGGCTTACTCACAGTCCTGTAGTATTTTCTCAAGTACAGTTCAGCTGAGTTTCCGAGAAAGACTCACCGCATTGACTTCGCCTGTCAGGAAGGGGTTAAATTTCACAAAGCAGGCATCATTCGAAGACTTACAAGGAGCATTCAACTCCCCCACGCCTCGATTGCTTGGCGACGCGTGCACAATTTGGAAACCAGTGAAGAGTAGAATAGCAAATTTCAGCGCGTTCGACATCATCTCTTGGCCAGTCTTTGAGAGATGGTGACAAAATGATCGAATGTATACGGTGTCTCATACGCATCTTGTCTCATTTATAGGAGCTCGGACGCTCATGCTCCGATCCAGACCCTCAAGGTAACATTCTAGAAGTCTTGGCCTCACTCTGGGAAGGATGAAACCGTGACCGGTGTCAGAAGACTGCCGGCATTCAAAGCATTTCGTCGTAAGAACAATACGTAACTTTTTCCTGTATTGTAAGAAAGTTCTAGGCTGCAATTGGCATTGAACGCAGGCAATATTGGTCCTTACCTCCGTGGTGTTTAGCAGTTCAGAAGCCATGAACTTTACCATAATGATCGCGCTTGGCAAGGGCTGTAACTATGACGTGACGCGGAAAGCTTAGGCCGGCACCCCGGGTTGGCCGTTAAAAGAAACAGCAGTAACGAGGGTTCTTGCCAGTGTGCCTGCGTGGGATTTCGACGTCCGGTGATAGCAATCTTTGTCAAAACAACTTGACCGTGGTACATATGCAGGAATGCAGTTTCTTCCGAGTGGCAACCCATTTGGGAGCATAATTACCGCCATGGAACATTGAACGTTGAAGGCCCGAAGCAACATGCTATTCATGGACTACTTGATCAGACCCGAACATATTCACATATGCCTTTGCCAGAAATTGTGTAGAAGAGTAAAATGTAATCATCACTCCCACTGCCTCAAATTTGGAGAAATTACTTTGAAAAGTGCCATTCAAAGTATATAGAAGCACGGAATACAAGTACTTCTACTTCCAACGTACCGATCAGGTAGCCCCAAAAGTCATTTGCCTCAAGCAACCAATCGTTTCGTAATCGAGCAGTACCCGTTCACGCCCAATTACTTTCGGGACCCGAGTTTCCGTGACCGTGAGGCGAGCCATGCACAAATCGTGGCGGGGGCGTAGATTTCTTGGGAAGGAGCCATGCCGGCGTCGTCGGTGTCAATGTTGAGCCCGTACCTGCCGTGTGCGCAATGGTGGACGTATTAGCCATGGAATCCTGACCTATTGACTGCGTCTGTGGCTGGAGTTCCAAATGCGGGGGCTGTTGGAGGTGCTGTTGCTGTTGCTGAGAAGCATCCGAAGAGTACGATTGACCGAGCTGAACGGGTGAGTTCACATAAGAAAGGTCCGAAGAGTTGGAGGAGAGAGTGGAAACGATGGCAGGAGGGATGTTTTCGCCGGGATATGGCAGGGTATCGATAGAAGAGCGCGCGGTAGGACTTCCAAGTGAAATTCGGGTTTGTTGCTGGATCGGCTGGACACCGTGTTGAGGTTGATCCCCATGCACTGCGGGCTGAGTCTGGGGTGGCAGGTCAGAACGTTTCTGCTGAATTGGTTGCTGCTGAGTATGGACTTGACTCTGCACCTGCTGATGCTGATCCTGACCATGGACCTGCTGTTTTTCGACCGCCAATGGAGTAGTCGACGCCACTCCAGGCACTGAGATAAAGTATACCGCACCAGCGGGATCCCGACCACCTTGAGCATAATACTGCGCCCACGCTTGGACATTTGGGTCCGAATACATCGTACTTGGATTAAACTCGTACGGTGGGCCTGTCTTCGGGGTAGATTCGGTGGAATGCGAGACCTGGGGTTGGGGCTGCTGTTGAAGTTGCTGCTGGGCCTGTACTTGTTGAGATTGAGGTTGGTTTTGTGTTTGCAGTTGTGGTTGAGGTTGTGGCTGTGGTTGCGGTTGTGGTTGTGGTTGCGGCTGCGGTTGTGGTTGCGGCTGCGGTTGTGGTTGTGGTTGCGGTTGCGGTTGCGGTTGCGGTTGTTGCGGTTGTGGTTGTGGTTGTGGTTGCGGTTGCGGTTGCGGTTGCGGTTGTGGTTGGGGCAGTGGTTGTGGTAGCGGTTGCAGTTGCGGTTGCAGCTGAGATTGAACTTGAGACTGGAGCGGGGGTAACTGTTGCTGAGGATGAGGCTTGGTTTCGGTTTGGATCTGCGCAGAATACGGCGTCGGTCCCTGCAGTCCGTACGCGACATTGGGTTGTTGTCCAACGTAGCCTCCTGGAGGCACATAGTTATTTACGGGTTGAGGACTCGTGGACTGTGCTGCTGCTGTTGCTGCCTGAGCTTGAGCAAGTTGAGCCTGTACCGCAGCTTGAGCCTGAGCTGCTTGAGCCTGAGCTTGAGCTGCTTGGGTTTGTGCGTGTGCGTGTGCCTGAGCCTGCTCTTGTGCATACGCCGCACCTGTATCATAATGCGGCTGCTGTGCTGGTGCTGGTGCTGGCGTGGGGAACGATGCATACCCGGCCTGTTGAGGGCCCGGAGACCATCCGTAACTTCTTCCTGCATTTGCGTTGGGCTGATACGAAGGACCACGATAAGGTTGGTCATACACTGTGAATATGCAGCGATGAGACTAAAAAGATCGAAATTAGCAAAGAATGCAAGCGTACCGCCAGTGTGTCTGGCGAGAGATTCCTCCATCATGCGGTCAAAGATGGTACGTGCACGAACAAAGGTTTCGTTCATTGAAACAAGGTCAGCTGTAAACCATCCGTGATCAATAAAAATTGGTGGATAGCGAACGCAGTCACGCACCCCGTTTTTGGCTATATTTATCAATGAGCTTGACGATTTTCGGCCTTAGCGCCATGCTTGAGCGATATAATTCCTGTCAAGGATAAGAATACCGATACAGTCTCAAGAGAGAACTCAAGTGTACGAACCTGGATCTCCTCATTGTCCGCAAGGTTATCCTTGGCAGGATCCAACGCGCGCAACATATTTAACAACTTCTCCACATTCACAGCCTGCGCGAACACCGCAGCTTCCTGTTCCGCTTCTCTCGCCAATTCGGCTGATGTCGGTTCAGGTAACGGTTCCTACACACCAATACCATCAGTCCGTCATCCTCTGAAGTAGAAACCGAACATACGACATAGTTTACCGGGAAGATACCAGTACGGCCCTTGAGCTGTCCGCGCCACCAATCCCGGTAGCCTCGATCCACAACCTTGATTATATCACCTTTCTCGAATCCAAGTTCGCCCGGTTCTGTCGGCTCGAAGGTGTGAAGCGCCCTGACACGTGTAACAATCGCACTATTAGAGGCGGAAACAGTAGATGTGCTCGCAACCGCAGTAGTCGGCACCTGCATCTCAGACTGGTAGGAAGGTTGAAGATTCGACTGGGAAGGAGTCTGCGTGCGAGCCTGAGTCAGCATCTGAGTCTGGGGTTGCTGCTGAGATTGATGGAATGTCTGCTGGCGTACCAAAGGCGACGCGGGCTGAGGAGACGGTGTACGGGCCGGCACGTAGCCTGACTGGTACTTTGGTGCGGCGAACACGGTATTCGACGATGCAGAGGGCTTTGAGCTGCTGCTTCCTGGACCCGAGCTAGAGCCACCAACGGAGGATGAAGAGGCTCCTGCGGATGTGTATGCAGACCACTGGCTGCGCCCACCTTTGTCTTGAATGGACATCTCGAGTACACGTTGAAGCTCCTCTTCTTCTTGACGCCGTATCTCGTCATCAACGGCTGGTGCCGCAGTCTCTTCCGGAAGTTCGAACTTGTAGTCTGTCCGTTATATGTCACATAAAGTGCTTATACCTTGAGCATTGAACATACTCTTTGCCTTGAGTGTGTTGTAACAGTCTTCCATCACTCCGAGTGTTGGATCTTTTTCGAATTCAGCAGTCCATGTCCAGATCAGGCTCAACGCCCGTTTTCTCACTTTCTCATGCGTTGTCTGAGTCTTTGTGAGAGAGTAAAGAAACCGTAGCGAGGAACGAACCGTACCCGATCCATAATGAGTTTCTCAAGTGCCTGTGTAAACGCTTTGGATGCAATTTCGCGATGGAGCTGGATATCACAGTTCTTCGAGAGAGACTCAGTGAGCGATAGTGCGTAGAGTTGAACATTTGGATTTCGATGCGCCAGACGCTTCAAGATAGATGTTATCACATTATGTGCCCTGCTCCCATGTGAACGACGGGTAAAATGTGGCCAACAAAGACACGTACCCTTCCTGACCCTCCTCGAGCACTTTGTCACAAAGATTCAGTATGAGTTCCCAGTTCTCGGTGGTCAGATTCTCGTCCGTGGTTTTAGCTATGAAGGCATTGCCAAATCAGCGGAGAGTTTAATAGTTGACACATCTATTACAGACCGACAACATCATCATATGGGTTAGGAGCTCCACCTCCAAAAAGCGACATTTCCTGTGCGTAGATTGACTAGCGTTGTGGTCGATGGAGAGAAGACTGCGGCGGATGAATGGTCGATCTCTAAAGTGACGAGTAGTTGGTTGTGGCTGTGCCTTACGGGACCACTGGATCACGTGGAGACGACGCGTCGTCCTGTGGGCATCCACTTCAGGTCTAATCACCGTGACGGTCATACTTGCCTGGGCCACGCTGAATGGAAACGAGCTGTTTGGCACACCTCTTGGTCCTATTTAGTGTGAATCAAAGCGTTTTTGGCGGGGAGATCACCGCCAAAGCGACTCACTGAATGTCGAAGTCATCTTCTCAACACGCTTTGCTCTCTTACCATCATATAAAAGTAGAGCCTTCGAGTTCAAGATGAAATCACCCAGTTGTCTATCTTTTGATATTCTCCCAGCTTTATACCAGCTCACTTGATCCTTCATGGCGCGAAAAAACGAGACCCAGAGAATCCCTCGCCCTCCTAATGCTTTTATCTTGTACCGTTCCCATAAGACTGCCCAACTCCCTCCTCCATCGCCCGGCACTTATAGGAAACAAGGCGAAATTTCTCGGATTGTCTCTGAGCTCTGGCGCAACGAGTCCAAGGAAGTCAAAGCCGAGTATCAACAACTTGCCCTCATCAAAAAATCGGAACACGAAGCGAGATATCCAGGTTACAAGTATTCGCCTCGAAGCAGAGAGCAGCGGGAACGTGATCGGAAAAGAACGAGATCACAAGCCGATCCTGATGATGCTTCCTCTGCAACTGGCTCCCTTCCAATGTATCCATCTCCATCCGATGGACTATTAAAGGTGCATATTGTCTTGCTATTTCTCCGTCCGCCGTCTCATGGTAAATCCCCGTCTACTATAGGCCCACGAAATGACCCCCACTGCTTGGAGTCAGCAGGATTTTGAAGAGGCTCTAAAAGCACTGTGCGAGACTTTGGGAAATAACAACCATCAGGTCCAGCCAGGGGCATATGCAGCTACTTACCCCTCGGACACCCAACTTGCAATCGACCCTCTCCTTCTCGGTCAAAATCATCCTTTTCCTCAAGCTTATGGAGAATACGTTCCTCCAAGTTATGAAGCTAGCTTTGACTCGATGCTTCGGGAATTTACTGGCGGGCAATTAAGCCACTGGCAATAGATTTGGTTGTTGTGACTAGTCTATGCTTCGTTCGAAAATCATGATTCTATCTGTTATAATGTTCTATATATACATGTGCCTATGTCAATATGAAAAGATTGGACAATTCAGCTCTTGACTCTAAAAATCTTTGGCAAGATTCTTAGTGCTTCGGGAACTTACTGGCGAGCAATCAAGCCACGGGCTTTATATGCATGTTCCTATGTCAATACGAAAGGATTGGATAATTCAGCTCTTGATTCCGAAAATTCTTGGCATGATTGCCATTATTACAATCCATGAACAAATGTCTCAGAGTCCTCTATGACTAGTAAGCCATATATATTCTCAAGTAAAAGCGCGTCCATTTTGGGTTTTTGCTGATCGTCATTCATGATGAAATTTTGACTGACTGTAATAGAAAAGGTAGAGTTCGACAAGTGGCTCACTCAACCTATCATAGTAAAACCAAAAGTGTGGTCTTGATGCGTCACTTATTTCAACTATCCCTTGGGATGGCCGACCAATCTGCATCAGGTTCCTCCGCAAACTCGGCATCGAGGAACTATACAAAGCAACAACCCAGTACAAACAGATCAAACGAATAGTTTGGGAGTACGAGCAATCCTCGAAACGGCGCTTCCCGGCATGCTCCAAGACATTCGGGATTACCCCGTAATAAACCTCCTGCACCATCCTCTATCTCGCCAACCCAAACAATGACTACGTGATTGCGCGCCTCTCCCATCAGCTCGGGTACATATACCAAAATACGTTCTGTACTACCAAGGCGCCCGTAGGCTTTATCGGCTGTGTAATTTATCGTCAAGTCCTGGTTGGATCCCGTCAAAGTGACGAAGATGAATATCTTGAGAGCTTTTCACCCAGATACCGCGGGAGAATCCACTGCGACAGTTCGGTGGGGCGTGCAACTCATTGTTCGGGAGGCCGTTCATTGAGCGACGCGGGTCCTTGGAACCAGCCAAATAAGTATAGCATTGATAGAGGTGGCAATCTATCATAGGATTTGGTATGAATTGAACTATCGCATCGTGTAATTGTTAGCACCCGTCAAATCTCACTCTTTACCTTCTCTAAAGACCCGTTCTAGCAGTTCATTGAACTGCTTCTTCCTCTGCAAATGTATTCCGTGACCTGTTTGCGTCCATTGGATGTACTCCGCTTCTTGCATAGAAGCCTTTAGCTCGAGAGAATGCGAGGGTAAGACGAGATTGTCCATGTCTCCGGTGAGTATGACGACTTTGGGTATTGAGCTCGAGATGAAGCGCAGGCGGTCGGGAGAGCAATGATGAGTGAGACCAGCAGCCATCTGGGATATATGTCCAATGAATCGCTGAGGCTGGGTGATAGCTATACGCCGAATGAATCCCTAGAGATGGTGAATTCAAGATGGCCCAGGACAATTATGTACTGAGACATACCTCATTCTGTACTTGGAGATTAGTTCTTCCCGCCGGGTCATCATCGGCTTTCAGATCTAACCAGGACTTGGGGAAAAGCAATTCAGAGCCAATGCCGGCCTTTTTAACAGGGTCCTGTATCAGCATAAGTCTGGCGAGAGTTGAGAGTCCTGACCACTGGCAGCCCATCAGTGACGTTTAGATGACGGGATAATTTAGAACATACCGGGGGCAGGTTATTCCAGGGCTTGCCACCAGGAGTAGTGACTGCAAGGACGAGGGATGCAATGCGATTCGGTATCCTAGTAGCGAGCTCTGCGGAGAATTAGCGCTCTTGAAACTGCTTCAAAGTTAGAATATACCTTGAGCGATCATTCCCCCAAGACTGATGCCAACGATGTGCAACTCACGTTCCTCTGTCCAGCCTAGGAAATCTAGTAAAGCAATAGCGTCCTCTGCCATTCCAGCAGTACTATAGATAATCTTTCGTTGTCAGTTGCTTCATATGTCGAACGTGTGACCAGCTCACGTATAAGGTCCTCGAGGGTATCCAGAGTTTCCAACACCCCTGTTATCGAATACGAGAACGGTGTGTTCTGTAGAGTGCCCAAAGTGTGCAACTTGCGGGCCCCAGGAGAAGCAGCTTGAATTAAGGCCCATTATGAATACAACTTTATACTTTGTCCCGCGACCATGCTGCTCATAATAGAGCGAGTGGCTTTCTAGGAGTTCAGGACCCTGGTCACGGAGCTTTGTCACTGGACAAAGGCCTTTCCTGACACACGTTGAAGCGTCAAAAGTAGTGGGAAGGTTAGTGTTCGCCATCAGACTAAACGTGAATACTGAGTTCTGGAGTATTGAATACGCGGTGGCTGTGCTACAATAGATGAAGTGGAAGTTAACACATTGACACATGCATCAAAATGACATTCACCGCGGGAGGCCGAGGCACCCCGTGTACGCGAACACACCAGAGGAATAAGAACTACGCCAGGGCCCGAAAGGCCCCACCACAACCCAAGGTAACTCGACCAGACCCCAAAACACACTTTTTCAATGGGAGGAGTTCGCGACGTCACCCAGCTCACACCACACGCCACCAAAAAACCACACGAAGAGAGTTCTATTTCAAAAAGCTACAAAAAACGCCAGCAGATAGATAGACTATCAGTTAATAACTTGGTGTAGTGCGAGAGATAGACACTACCCCCGCCTCCCTGCATGCCGGCGGTATAAATAGAAACCATTCATTCATTCATTCAAAATGACATTAAATATGATATATATAAAGCAAAACAAGTAGAATTACAAATTTTGCTCCTTAAAATCACTGTTGTTTGTGACGTGTCCCTGTCACTGTCACGTGACAGAGGAAATCCGTCACGTGGGAAGGACCCTAGTCCACGGAAGCTTCGCGCGGGGCGTCATCAATGTTGCCCTCTCCTCGCGACAGACACCATGGCTGGGACAAAGTCATTTATTCCTTTCTTGTACGCATTGGTTTTCATCAAGCTGCGACTGGATTCACAGCAGATCTACTCGTTAACAATTCTGATTGGGAGAAGCGCATCGTTCCTGAAGCTCTTTCAGAGCTCACACAAAAAATATCCGTATGCGTATCAAACAATGTCAGAAGGCACTACTGTAATTGGTTTCAGGCCCTGGTAGCAGGGGAGAACATTGTCTCTCAAACTGACGAACCTTCGTTGGAACAGCGGAAACTAGACTATATCCATCTCGCAAACAATATGCCTCCCCGTTCACAGTCCATGGTATGAAGTCATGTTCCCCGCTATACCTTTATCTCACGTGCTTCAGATCAACAAGGAAATATCTTCTTTTCTTGCCCAAAATCGCGCACGTAACGACGCATCCAACCGTGCAGAGTTCGTCTACACCCACGCGCAGAAACGCCAACGACTCGCCGATTACAACGCAGAAATCGGACCTTCATGTGCCCGTACGGATGCGAAGCCGCTGGACAGGGATGTCCAGATGAAGTACGACATTGCAAAGAACGAGGAGGGACCGCTGAGCCGTACTATCCATGCTAACGATAACCAAGACAGCAGGAAAGGGAAGCAGAAGGCTAAGGAGGAAGGCCCACAGGGCTCGTCTTCTCGGTCCATCGTTGAGTCTGAGGAAGATTGGACAGCGTCCAAACACCCAGCACTTGATGAGAGGCTGGGTAACATTGAGGCGCATCTCGCAGTTCGTTTTGGTAGGAGACCTTTTTTCCCTTTAATAATCCCGCCGAATCTCTGATCTCCCTGACTCAGTCCCATCGGCACCACGGACTCTTCTTGCACGTCTCAAGTTCCTAGAGGAGCATCTTATCCGTTTGGAAAAAGATTATCCACCTTGGGCTGCGCTTCACTTCAACCAACCCAATCGTGGGGTATGTTGTTCGTTCATTTACCTCAATTTCACAGTTTGATCCTTCATCAGTGGCCACCACCTCCACGCCAAACACCAATCATCGTTCCGCCACACTTACGATCTACTGATGCGCCTGTTGCACAAGATAGCGATAAGACATCAGGTGAGAAGAAGATGTCGAGTCTGCATCGGGCTGTACTCGAGCGTCTTGAGGTTAAGCAAGCTATTACCGACTTGGGCTGACTTACAGCCTGATTTGAATATCACATTGGATTGCAACGCGTATAGATGGATTCAATGCAGTTTAGGTTAAGATATTTTCTCCATACTACTTATAATTCCTAATTTATACTATGGCATGTGTATCGTAATAGTAATTGCCATGCACAGTAGAAAATTATGGACATCAATGTTTTTATCATCTAATGAGCTCTGTATACTTGCTAGTGCCTTGAACCTAAAGGACAAAGTACAAAGAACACTACGAGAAATGAAGTGATGAACGCCGAGAGGTCGACAAGTGGCTCCCTCAGCCTATCATAGTAAAACCAAAAGTGTGGTCTTGATGCGTCACTTATTTCAACTATCCCTTGGGATGGCCGACCAATCTGCATCAGGTTCCTCCGCAAACTCGTAGCGTTTGAGGACCCCACCCTGCACAACGGTGGTGTCCGGACTACGGATTACGTACTACGTAGTACTTCTGGGCGCGAACAGGAAATCAAAACGGGCCGGGTGGGTGTTTCGTCAGTCTGCCGTGTCGGATGTGCTGGCGAGTGTTGGTGTGTGTACAGCAACGTGCTTCAAAGCTATGAGACGATGTCAGGAGACAATTGCGATCCGTCATGACACAATATGACGGACTGTAGAGAGACGCTTTATCCCTCCTTGTGCCGCCGGTTTGACCCTCAAGCGACGGCAGCACAATATGTTCTTAAAGTCGTGCGTGAAGCAGTGCGACGCAGTGCCAGGTGTAAGGTCAAAAACCGCAGCGTTTCGCAATAGTTTCTACAGTGGTCAGAGAGGTCGGAGCTTTGTTGCGGTCTAACATACTGGAATTGTCGCTTAGATGCACATCTTTCAGGATTTGAACGAATTGGGTGAAAGAGTTCGCAGGTCGAACGCATGTAGCCATTCACAAACAACTCAACGTTCGTAACTGCTCGAGGAAAGCATTTACACCCTCCTGACTGAAGATAATACAGAGTCGTGAAGCCGAAGATTCCCAAGCAAAATTTATGATTGCTTCACACTCCAAGACAGCTGTTCAAGGGATTTGAACCCGAACGACATACGGAGATTGGGTAATAATATGACAAGGAAGGAGCTTTACGGGTATGATGACCATGCATACAGCCGCGAAGACATGCAATCTAGCCATGGGAATGATGAGAGATTGTGCTTGATACTTTTCACATCATTGGAGGGAAGTTTTATGTAACCACCAAAGAAAAGGTATAAAGATACTTTCTAGGGTGATTATGTAAGTAGAAGTGGACCCATGTCGAACTTGACCGACAGCTCTCTTATCGACGCAGTCGCCAAAGCTTATAGTCAAAAAGCCAAATCAGCTACAGACCCATCCTGTGAATCAAACTTCCATCGCCCCATCTGAACCTTGGTGCTTATGGAGAACCTGATCTAGTGGCGGACAATTTAGCCCAATCAGTAGGGTATACAGAAAGCGACTTGAAATCCATACCAGCATCCGCACAGCTCGGATTAGGATGTGGCAGTCCTGTTCATGCTGCTAATCTCAAAGATGTATCTTCCCTGTTTGTTGGTCCGTGCTAGATCCCAGAAATAAATTTCTTTAGGGAGAGATCGTGGTCGACCTGGGATCTGGTGGCGGTATTGACATTCTTCTGGCCGCACAGAAGGTTGGGCCGCACGGGCAGGCGATAGGCATTGACGTTTCCGCTGTAAAATTTCGATTCATCCCCTTCCTATCGGAGTACACTGATGAATCTAATCTCAGGACATGATCACTCTAGCTCGTCAGAACGCCATGGAGAAAGGATTGAGGCCCCCACAGGCTGCATTTATTCAGGCTTCGCTAGCTGAACCTCTTCCGATTATTACCAACACGGTCGATTGCGTTCTGTCAAACTGTGTAATCAACCTTTTGCCTCATGGCAAGAAGGAGGATGCTCTGAAAGAAGTTCATCGGATCCTCAAGCCCGGAGGACGTCTCGTGTTAGACGATGTTTGTCATGCATACTTCTCCGTCCATAGCTAATACCCAATCAAACCTCAGATCCTTGCTAGACGTCCTCTTTCAGATGAAATTCGAAATGACCTGACGGCATATGTGAATTGTATCTCGGGATCGATCTTGATGGAAGAATACAAGACTATCCTCGAAACCTCTGGCTTCAGCAGTATGCATTCCATACACTTTACAGGCACTTGAATAACACAGCATTCAGGAATCTCGTTTCTAGATACTGGGAATAACCTCCAAGGGATATGTGATGTGGCCAACGGAGGCAGTTGCTGCAGTGCAAACGCTGCTTCTAAACCCAAATATGATGTAAATACATGGGTTGGTACGTATTGCGATTGCACTAACTGCCTTAACACCGAAATCAGTCACAAAATAGCTTCTTATCAGATCACTGCTGTAAAGGACAACATAATTCAAGAACGCAACGAAGCGATATCGACGTCAGTCCTTCTACGCTGGTGGGATGCTTATCCAAAGGCAAAGTCGGAGCCAGGACGAATTCCAACTGAGGAACTCGAGGTTCTCATGCGTGGTTCCTCTACACATGAAGGTTTCGCAGTCATCGATGTCCGGAGAGATGATCGTGTTGTATGACTCTTCCGTTTTTGTGAATGTCAGAGGTAATTATCAACCGCTCTAGGGAGGACACGTTCGTGGGAGCGACAACTGGTATGCTCAGACGTTTTACGATGATCTACCCGCATTCCTTGAGAAGTACAAGAGCACAAACCGCGTGATCTTCTACTGCGGCAGCTCGTCCGGGCGCGGTCCCAGATGTGCCGGATGGTGAGATGCTTCTAGATGTCGACCGTTTTGGACGTATTAAGAATTTCCTTCTAGGTACCAAGATTATCTCAATGACAAATCTGTGACATCGTCGACTGCGTATGTCCTTCAGGGTGGGATAAAGGCGTGGTTGGCGAAATATGGAGATCAGGAAGATTTGGTCGGAGTATGAACCCACCTGCGCTTCGTTGACTTGCGAAAGTGTATCAGAGATTTTTTTTGTGAGACTCCCCAATTTGGCATGCGTTTTGTTTGGCGGCATTTATTCACGAAATAAATACGGATGCACATGGATGTCTCGTTATCGTGCCGTCTGCCACTTTCGACTGGTGTGTTTTGTATCGTTCAATAGAACCGGGAATGCAAGGATTAGAAAAATTGCGAGCTGCTCTAGGCAGAAAACCTAGACCAACCATCACACATTGGCCCCGTTGGTAGTCAAGTGTGTCCGAGGCAATGCTGTACAAGTATCGGAAGCATCGCGGGGTCAATCTTGGTGAGAAGCAATCAGAGCCTTAGAGTGTAATGTCTCATCGCGCGATTAATTCATCAACCTCAATAACATAAGGTTCTTGGTTCGTTCTGGAGAGATGGATTACAGATCGCCCATACCGCTTTGCAGCTGATCCTGGCCAAAGTGACCTTGATGTTGCCCGAGGACCTAATGCTCGAGAACTTCTAGAGGATCATTGGGACAATTGGATAGTCGAAGATGACTGGGCTTGGATATCAGAAAGAGGTATGAACGCTGTTAGAATTCCGGTCAGTAATACTTTTCACCGCTCGTTGTCTATGTAGAAGTTAGTCCTTTTACAGATCGGATATTATCATTTATGTGGAACTGACCCATCTGTATTATATGAAACCGCTTTCAATGACTTCTTGTCCGTCTTCTCTGGCGCTTGGTCCCGTATAACAAAAGCTATTGAGACTGCGAATAGATATGGACTGGGTGTCCTCATTGGTACAGTTATATTCATTGCATCTTTATGGTACAGCTATTCATGAAGGCATCGAAGATCTTCATGCTGCACCAGGAAAGCAAAATAGAGATCCTCATTCGGGAACGTCGGACCCTCCAACGTTTTTTAGTAGTAGACGGAGTCGTGAACATACGACCCGTATCCTGTGCACCCTCGTCAAAGCTCTTCACTCCCATGCCAATCTTCATCAGCCACCTCTAGCAAACCTTATTGGTATCGAATTGCTTAATGAACCAGATCCATCATCCGATACAAACCTCCAAGCATGGTACAGATCAACCATCAAAGCTCTTCAGGAGATCGACTCCACCATCCCACTCTACCTCGGAGAATGCTGGCGTACTGACCAATATGCAGACTTCGTGCAGACATTGGCCTCTCCTTCCCTCCTCGTCCTTGATCATCACCTCTATCGCTGTTTTACTGCATCCGATAATTCTACAACCGTCTACGAACACATACGGGCGCTCTCAGACTCCTCCGCCCCCACGCCTCAGATGCTCGCACGCGTCGCGGAGAAGATGGGTCGTGCAGGCGGCGGCCTCGTCATTGGCGAGTGGTCTGGAGGCCTCAACCCCGGCTCCTTAACGGGAAACCCTGAGGATCAGGGCGAATACGTTAGGGCGCAGGTGACGTTATATGAGAGATATTGTGGAGGATGGTTTTTTTGGACGTATAAGAAACAGTGGGCAGGTGATACAGGATGGAGCTTGAGGGATTCCGTGAGTAGCGGAATGTTCCCTGAGAGTATAGGGCTACACAAGAAACGAGAGACTGAGAAAGACCACGGAAGGCGTCAGCTCAGGAGGAATGGAGAGAAGGACCAGGCGCTTGGTAAGATACTCTTTCTTGCAAGAATTCATATTGACTTGCTTCAGAGGCCCATAAGAGCTACTGGGCACGATATCCCGGCAAATACGAGCATTGGCGTTTCAGTGATGGCTTCCTGAAGGGGTGGGAGGTCGGTTATACGTTTTTGGATTCTAGTTCCCAGAGCGATCCATATGGGCGAGTGACAGAACTTGGGTTTAAAGGTGCTTTGGCAATGCAGACTACACAGGATCATGGCAAAAGTTATTGGGAGTATGGTGAATTCGTTCAACACCGTTCCCGAAAACCGAGGGCTGATTCTTCTTGGGTTAAGAACATGGGTTCATTCAGGGTGTAGACGCTGCTTCACGCGATTTTCAGACTTCATAGTCTTGACCTCTGTTAGGATATCATGTTCAACACCCTAAACTTTTCCTGCGAAGATAAATTTGTCACTTTCGTAACTATTGATATTTGCTGACGCCCCGTTGTTTCTGCCAATGTGACTGATCATTGCAATTTCAGTCGTCTTGGGGCTCCCCATTTCATCGCCACCGTCCAGGCCGTGAAGCGGAACCAGATGCAGCAGTCATTTACAGCTATGGAGTTTCTGATTCGAGAAGGTTAGATTGATCGGTTCTGGCTGTCCTTGATGTCCTTGCTCAGCATGTCGCGGCCACGTTCACTTCTTTTTTCCGAAAGCCCCATACCTTCGAGAGGTCCTATGATTTGTGGATCGCTCACATATGCATTTGTTTCTAACGAGACCAGGCAACCTACCATCTACTAATGTGCATCCAGGTGATAATGATAGTAGAACCATTGAGAAAGTCGAATGAAGGACTTCAGGAGGAGCTATTTCTAGCAGTGGTGTCTTCGTTACAAGTGAGAAATCTCCGTCAAAAGAGAAAGAAGAGAGTTGGGTGTGAGCATGCGAGCTCCCTGGTGCAGGTAATAACGCTTGGCCAGATGTTGCGGAAATATCATTTCATCACTGAATGCTTCGACCACGACCTCGATCGCGAGCGACTGCAATTCGACAACAATTGAATTCAAAATTAGGCAGACAAAAGTGGCATCAAAAATCAAACAGGTCAAATCGTAAACTATAGTATCATATGGACATCACCAGAGAATCAGAGTCGACATCACGACATAATCATGACATTGCATCGTCAATTTCGATAAGTGGCCTGGAAGTTGAGGTTGTTCGTTTGTCCTCTCTACCTAAACCGGCTGCTCGCTCCGCCTCCTCAATCGTATATGCAGGTTGTTTTAATTCTTTACAACGGCGCTTGTGCACCTTGCTTCGCCAGTGGGACCGAAGGGCGGTATCAGTCTCGTAGTATCTAATGAATTCGTGAGGCACAGAAACATGCTAGGTATGTAGATGTACACACTTCGCGCATTCGACACAGTAATGTTGAGCGAGGCCAGGCTTTTCAAGGTCAATAGCCTGAGCTTCTAATGCTGCTCTGTTCTGCAATGGCTCGAGTTAAATACCTAGAGGCCACAAACAGGAAATATTGCTTACTTTGGGATCCAGGTCGATGAGCTGTATCAGATCCAAGTCCCGCGATCTAACCTGAAGCAAGATATCTAGATCATGGAGACATGACAAAAAAGATTTCCGCATACCCGCGTGCGAGACGCCCTGTGCACATCTCTTCGTGCATGGTGGGCTCGAGAACGACGGACACGACCCATTTCAAGCGGAGCAAACGGAAGAAAATTTTCAGTGTGATGGATAGATAAGATCTGATCGTTATCTTCATGAGTTCACTACGATATTTATTGTACGGATGTCTCAAATCATTGGGCGCAGCCGCGCTCTGTGCCAGAAAAAAAATCCATATATGGGAGAGGTCTCGTACGGGCAATAATGGGCCCGCACATTCGTCATTGCAAGTTGGAAATTAGACTTCCAGTGATAATGATAGTGCGGGAATCCGCTTGAAGTAAAGAACCAGTGGCAACAATGACATTGGTAGCAATAATACTGATAACGCCGATTTTCAACAGCTCTCGTGTGTCTTTCAGTACAGAAGCGTTAATCTTTTCTGTGTATGAAGCTACGATGTAGTTCAAGGAGGCGACTCGGTCCAAGATCACTGCCGATTAGGATAGATACGCCATTCAATGGGTATCCAAAGAACCTGATCTAAAATTCATGATTGGTCAATGATTGATAATGCTGTGAATGTTGAGGACAGGCATCGGGGAAATTGGTTTGAGCTCAGGGCCGGGTGTATTAAAGACAAGACAAGCATCAGCTTTATGCTGTGTATTCTCATCTCAATTAATTGAAAGATGTTGATGAACGAGGGGGCAATCTGAGAACACACTATAAGCAAACCAATTTGAGAACTCGAACCCGTTTGCTCAAGTGGCCATTCTGGCAGATGTTGACTGTACTGACCAAACTATCAGTGTACGTTTGGACTCAGGTAATTTTGATATTTATCCCAATATTCAAGCGAACAATCACCATATCAGGCTACAACAAAAATCTTCAGGAAAGTTTGGCAACTTCAGCTGTGTTAGAAGGTTAACCTATACAACACAGCAAATGTAAGTCCTCAGTCTTTGCTATAATTGACTGTATTCCACTGTAACTATACAACACAGCAAATGTAGGTCTATGCATTATTGTAAGTATGATTCTGGTCATATAGTAAGTGATGCTTACCCTCAGTCTTTGCTATAATTGACTGAGGGTCTCAGTATCATACTCTACAACCCTGCACCTTTGTTCTCTTGCTGGCCCATGCCACTGCAGGAATTGGGAGATTTTTCGGGAAGAAAAACCCATTAGAAAGATGTCAAATAATTTCTAATTAGTTTTTCTCATGTATTACATAAAATTTATTTTGAGAAACAAAAAAGAAAAAGTTAAACAATTTCAATGTTTTTCCTTGAGGAAAACAATTTCTTTTTCTTTTGATTTTTCCTAAGATACAGATAGAAAAAATGAAAACCCCTTGAATAGTTGGCATCCCAGTTTTCCTGACCAATCTCCTCAAAGCCCTTGAGTTGCTTCAGGTAGACTGTCTCTCCTCTGGTAGAATGCTGTTGAGGAAAGCCATCTTAACTCTGGTTTGCATCCCAGCCCCAACAAAGCTGCAAAATGTAGTAGGATCCTCCACAATTCTGTGCATGTTGTAGGTGAAGTAGTTCAAGTATAGTCCCTACTGTTCACCTAAGTAGTTCAAGTATAGTCCCTACTATATACCTGATTAAATCCCTGTACAATGTGGTGTGTCTTGAATCTGGCAATCTTACCCTCTTCATCACATTTCATTGTGAAGACTGGGCATCCTTTGAGAATCCTGTGGCTGTGATCTCTTTGTGGGGCACCAACTTCCAGACTCCCATGTCTTCCAAAGACTCCAGTTCTTCTCAATAAGATCATTCCCATTGGGGGCCATCTGGGGAGGTCCTTGCCTCCTCCCAGGTTTGTGGAGTCTCAAGATCAGGTTGAGGGTCCAGGTACACTTGGTCTCCAATTGCATCTAGTGCTGACAGGATGTGATTGAGATTATGTTATCTCCAGTGCCTGTTATGCATCCAGCTCAGTCCACTTTTACACATACTGCAGCTTCCTTGGACTCCCTGACTGCCTTCTCTACATGCGTCTCTGCTTGATTGTCACCACTCACCTTCTTGGTTGGGATGATGGTCCTTGTTGAATGTTGTGTTTGAGGTGCTGGTGCAAGTTGGTTGACAATTGAGTCATCTTGATTTAGAGGTTGAGGGACAGGCAGGTCTTGAGGTACAACTTCAGGTACAACAGGTGGGTTGTCTTGGTCATCTTTGGTGGAGTTGATGGGATTTAGTGATGCAGTTGTTGTGATGGAGTTCATGGTCAGTTTCTCTGAGGGAGGGGCAGGATTGGGAGCACAAGTCTGTGAGGTTGGTTTGTTGTTATGACTTGCAATAAAGCATACATGATATGAACTTTACACTTTTCTTGTTGCTCAGTCATAACAACAATAGGCTCTTGAGTTGGGATAATAGCCATTGAGTACACACTAAATGGATCTTTCAAATATTTTGGGGTTGTGTTTGTTAAGAATCAACACAAAGACTTGACAGCCTATTTTGCAGATGTAGGAATAGTTTGGTCCTTTCTGGTACCAGAGTTCATTGGGAGTGACATCCTGTACTGCTGAGGTTTTTGTTTTGCCATGGAGGTGAGCAGCCATTAAGGAGAACTATCCCAGAGAAAGGGAGGACAGCTAGCTGCTAACCTCATTGCTCATGCTTTTCCCATTAGTGTCCAATGCATCTGCTTGACTCTGCCCATGTGTGCCAATGTGTAGAGTGCACCAACTTTGAGTGTGATTCCTTGTTGTTTATACCATCTCCTATGTTCTACTCCATTGAGTTCCCCATTGTGGCTGATCTTCAGGACCTTCAGCTGCACTCTGGTTTTGTTTTACCAAGCCACAATCCAGGCTTTTAGTTCCCTTTGGTTTTGAGGGGTATCAACCAAGGTTTATTTGTAAAATTGTCAACTACGTTCATGATGTAGTTATTACCCATCCTGGATGTGACTGCCATCGGCCCCATCAGATCTACCTGAATCTTCTCCAGCCTCCTTGTTGCCCTATGTCCTATCCCCCCCTGTCTCTCCTTTGGTACTGGTGTCCTGGACTGCTTTCCAAGGATACAGTGGTTACACTTGGGTGGTTTTGAGGAGAAGGATGACAGCATACCTTCAATCATGCCTGCATGCACCATCTGCAGGAAGAACTGGTAGTTTACATGTCCGAGTCTAAGGTGCCATGATTTCAAGTTTGGCATTGCATGGACGGCAAGCGCATGAGGGCTGGTGAGGTTGAGTGCATAGAGGCTGCATTCTGGGAGGAGTGTGCCAGTGGCAATGGTGTTTCCAGTGTCTTACTTTTTTAAGGTGACTCCAGAGTTGTCAAAGGTGGTTAGGGTTCCATTCTGTTGAGCCAGTTTGCTCACGGACAGTAGTTGTACCATTGACTTGGGGGATATGGAGCACGTTCTTGATGAGATGAATGAGAGTTACCCATTTGTTGGTCAATAGGGGCTGAGAGAGATTTGTATGGGCCCATAGCCTCTTCTTGACTGATGGTTACTAATTGGGCTCTGATATTCTGCAATGAGAGGTATCCTGGAAGTTCTGAGAATTAAGATACTTACGTGTATATGTGATCATTCGGTCCCACTGGTTCAGTTTCCAACAGTTCTTTTCTCAAAATGGCGACGCATCTTACTGTTGACAACAGCTGTTATACGTGGCTCGTTGATTAGGCCTTGTTAGTCTAGTTTGCTGTTAGTTTTGACTTCATCGTGCTCTCTGTCATACGCGTACACACGCATACATTGTCGACAAAGCCCTATAACGTCAGATTCTTTGTCATCGACAGATTGGACGCACGTGTGTTTGGATTGGGTGTCCAAATCATTCTTGTTTGCTTCCCTGGTTGCATCAGTTATCTCAACTCAATCATTGCGCCCAGCTTTCTGACAAAGTGGATCTGGATGAAGCTTTCGGATCGGGCCTGCCAAAGAGCACCTTGACATGATATGTTGTTTACCTCTGTCTGACCTTTTGCACAATGCATTCGTCGGCTACACTTCAAACGGGGATCACCGCGATTGCCGTCAATCTTTCGAGGAGAACACGACTAGTGTTGTTGTGTATCTATTCATATATTTCATCAGGCAGTTTTAGGCTCAGAGTCCGGACGATAGGACTATAAAATGCTTCCCTCTTCTTGATTTTGGAAACAACTGGCAAAGATTCTCAATTTTGCACTCACGTTACCCCAACAAACGCACAATGGTTCAATACCACATCCTAAACCTCTTGAGCCATCTGCAGGCATACATTAAACCTAACAATCCGAACAACGACATTCTAGCTACAGAACATGTAGCATGGATCGATAGTTGTTGTCTAATCAATGATACGCATAAAAAGGTATAGCCAACCTTTGTCGCATGGCTGATTTTATATCTCAGTAATTGAACTTCCCCTCATAGACCTTGCAACATGCAGAAATCCCTCTTCTCACTTCTAGAGCATTCCCAGAATCGAGCTTGGGGCATTTGCGCATCTGCGTCGAATATTTGAAAGGCGCTTTTCTTTTAGACCAGCTAACGTGAGTACCAACAAAGCTTGAGTATCTACAACTTAAGCAACAGAGAAAACTACACATCAAGTGATGCACCCGCGACTGCCGCTGAAGCCCAGAAATGGGCGAATATCTACAAAGAAGCGTTCAAACAAAAACAAACACTTCAAGAAACCGAAGGACCTGCAGCGGTCATGAATTAGTCAGTTACTGCAGAGCAGGGGTCTCACAATGGCTAACACAGCTCTTTTGATCCAGTTTCACCGACCGCATGTTGAACGCCATCAAGGAGCCTTATTGGTCTTATTTTGTCGAGAACAATATCCTGCTCACAGATGGCATGGCAAAAGAAGCTGGCGATCGTGAAAATATCGACACTGAAATCACACTGGAGACGTATACGAAGGCTCGAAGAGATACGATCGGTGCTCGCCAGCTTTTCGACATTGGGCGCTGGATGCACGAGTTAGACATTGGTCCTAACGTTCTGATGCACCGCAATATTGTCAGAATGGAGGAACAATTCATTGACCTTGTTGCGCTTGTAAATGTCAGTCACTGTTTGTTCCGTCCAAGGTCCTGCATCATAATCACTGAGTACCGGTCATCCCTCATAGGATCTCTATTCATACAGAAAAGAATTCCTTGACCGCGACGCAAATCATAATTACATCACTATCGCCTTCATAGATCCTACTACAGACCTCGACGAGAATGATCTACAGCGCACGATCGACTACACTTACAGTAAGTTTTGTCAAGTCTTGGCAGACTTGGAGCAGCAAAAGAAAGCTTTGCCGTCGTTCGGGGCGAGCGAAGACGCTAAAGTTGCCAAGTACATTGGGGTGATGATGGATATTGTTGTTGGAACTATTCAGTGGAGTCTTGAATGTGGGTGATATGGTCATTTTGTTGTCTCTGGAACCGCAGATGCATCAAATTGGAGAGATGTAATCTTCAATATGGACACTGTCTAATTTCTCTTGGAAGTACGAACATTACCGATGGTCGACTACATTTTCAAGACTTCACCACTTTGTTTGTACTTTCCATATAATCTCTGCATATGTCGGAGATATATCGGTTGATGTTGCTATCATACATGATCAATACAGCAATCCTATAATACTACGCACATTCATCCCATTCCCCAAGAACTTTTGAATTGAACCTACCTTCCATCTCAATTAATCCACGTAGTGACCGTGAGAGGTTTCCTCTCATTTAGGACTTTTCTTTATTTACAGGAGTCATGACAGATTCACAGTGTCTAATGATATGGTGGTCTGAAATTAGAGACTTACCGAAAAGCTGGCAGTGTCCCAAATATACCCTATGAAACTGTAAGTGTAAAGTCGAAAATTGTAGACAAAGAAGGGCACTTACCAAGCCGAATACCAATGACCCCGAGAAAAGGCAAAAAGAGGACAGTCTGAGAAGCAGACAAAGCCTCAATTGGATCGAGCTTGTGATTGGTGACTGTGCTGATCCGATCAAGCCGAGCCCAGATCCATTGGGCACCTAATGCTTCTCAGTACCAAGCCTCGTCACCATGCTGTCCCTCCCAGTCACAATACCACATGGATAACCCTCATTCAACATTGTTGACCTTGAAGCCGTCAACTGACACACTTAGCACACCAAGTAAAAGGAAAAAGGGGCAGGAAAGGGCAAGAAATTGAGGACAAACAGACTCCAAGCATGGAACTGGTCAATTTTGTTGGGCCAGTAAAAACTGACTGGCAGCCACATAAAACCAAAGAATAACATGCTGGATAGCATGGTCTGTGCACTGATAGGAAGGTTTAAATGGAGAAGGAAGGAAGGGGGGAAAGCAGGCAATCTTGTGTGGCTCAGAGTCCCCAGGGAGAGGACATCTTAGGCCAACCTCAAAAGCTTCAAAATATTTTGGGTTTACATTTAATAATAATAGTTTAATTGAACCTTTTCTGGATGGCTTGAATTTTAGTTTAACCAACAAAATCAATCAATAAAATGCTATTGTTATTTTAAAAAGTGTCTATTGAGTTGTTGAGATGCCCAATGCAACTTACTTGCAGGACAGAGTTTTTGTTTGTACAGAAATACAAATGAACAAAACTACTGGACTTTGCATCATCTGGAGCCCACTGCAAGGGGCTTCTTTACAATAGAATATACACTTTTTGGACTTCTAAAAGCAATCCACCTGTGAGACTATATCATTAGTTTTGTTTCATTTAGCTCTTGGCCTGGCACACCTAAGGTTACCACACCAAGGGTTAAGAACTCCATTGCATCAAGCAAAGGGAAAACTCATGCCAGTTCTAGTGGTGTAAAATCCTACTTGCCTGATCCTGACACTCTACTCAGAAAACAAAAACTTTATGCTGTAAAGGGTCAGTCAACCTAACTAAAAAGACCAACATCATAGATCAATCTATAAAATATAAAATGCCACTGTCTGATAGCAGGGATGCCCTCAAGTTTAAACACAGTGAACCTTCAGAGGTCTGCTGGTTTCTGCAAGTGATGGAATCTTTGTTTGAGCATGCCAATATTAAAATTGCAAAAGAGAGAAATAAGAAAACTCTGAGTATGTGGATGCTCAGACAGGGGAAGAGTGGCTTGGTTTTGACTCTTATGGGTATGAGTATTCCTGGGATAACTTTGTAAAAGAAATAAAGGAATCCTATCCAGAGGCAGTTGATGATACAGGAAGTATATCAAACCTGGATCACATCTGTAGTGAACATTCTTGCCTGAGCAGAAGTGATATAACAGAAATTCATTCTCTCATAAGGAAGTTTAGAGCAGAAGCTAAGAAATTGGCCAAGGGTCAGTGGGAATTGGTCCCTAGTAGACAAATTCATAGGATGCTTTGTGCCCAGCCTTTGCTGATGCTATAGAAGACAGGCTTATCAACAAATATGAGCACTATAACAACTCTGCTAGAAATAGACACAAGATTGACAAGTATGACTTGTCTGAAGTTCTGGCAGTAGTGGAGAGCTCTTGTAGATGGTTCATTTGTGAGAAGCCCTAGGGAGGATGTTGTAGACAGAAAAGAAAGTACTGAGAACAGTCATCAAAATGAAGAAGCTGAAGAGAAGATGGCTCAAATGCAGGATGCTATTGTGACTAGTGGGAAACAGTTGGGAAGCATGCAAGATGCTATGCAGGCCATACAAGCCAGCCAAGTAGACATGTATAAAAGCCCACTTAATTACCAACAGTTGCAATGAGGCCAGGGCAAAGAGCATGTCCCCAGCTGTACAGACCCCACAAGGAGGCAATACTTATTTTTTCTATTGTTGAGGCTCTGGACATAGGATTGCCAAATGTGAGCAAGTAAAAGCTGATGTACAGAAGGGTTGATAATCTTGGTAAATAATAGAACTAGAATTCCAAACAAAGCACCCTTACTTGGAGAGCCTGCTAGTATATCATCCCATGATAGAGTAGTCAAAGCTGCATGAAACTCAAGTAGAATTGTACTTTGGATGGGCCTCAGAGGATGAGTCAGAGACTTCAACCTACTCTACTTATATTAATGCTGCTAGGGACACAATGATTACTGGAAAAGATCCAACATGGGGAGGCAGACCATCTTGGAGAGCTTGAAAAGGGTTTCAACAAGATGGCTGAGCTTATTAATGTGCTAGTAAACACCAAGAAAACAGCCAACCCTAGTGAAGTGCAGAAGCACCACTCCAAGAATTTTTAGAAGACTCAAGGAAGGCAGTAGGGAAAGAGGCCACTCACCCAGGAGCATCAAAAAGCCCTGGGATGAAAAGCTAACTCTGGTGATCCCACTTAGAGCAGCACTAAAACTGGATCTGCCTTTTGAGCAGGTCCCAGCTCTGAATGAGGAACCTAATATCCACAAGTAGCCAGACTCATCCCCATGTTCCTGCACTCATTTGCATATAGTATCTAGACCAATTCCTTTTTTTTGAGTAAGTGAAAAATCTGAATGTAGTCAGTTGTATTTTAACCTTTTTATAGGGCCAATAAGTATGGCCTATTCCCTGCATGGATTAAGCCTGCTGTATGTTGATGCATAACCTCACTTTTTTAGAAAAAAATCTGACCATAAGTGTACAGGATACCAAACCACCACCTCTTCTTGTTTACAGGTGGCACCAAGGCATCAATCATTAGACAGACATTGGAAAAACAAGTAAAAGCAAGTGCAATGTTCTTATGAAAACTGTTTTTCCTAAGGTATACAAGATGATCAATCTTACATTGCTTAATTGTCTTCTGCATCTCATTCTTGATCACAGCTTAGCCAATTTATCAGAGCAAAGAACAACACAGGTATGTGAGCTATATTGCATCTGTAATCAATATTACCTGATGGCTTGTCTAGTTCTAACATATAAGAGTGTGGAAGGCAGTCATTGCTTGTTCTATCTGTTTTTTCTAACAGATTCTGTAGATATGACTCATACAAATGCATCTGATCTTATTGCAAATTTGATTCTCCACCTTTGTCCTTTAGTATATGGTTTGGTTCATGATCTTCTTGTCTATGGCCTTCAAAGAGCAAGTGAGATGGCTGGTCCCCCACAAATGCCAAATAACTTTCTCCAAATACCATGACTCTGCAACCACAACCCATCATACTATCTGACTCTACTCACACTAATTTTTTGTTTTCAGTATCCTGCTTTATCTCCAGGTGCACATGGTTGAAGAACATGGGAGTAACATGTCTTTGCATGACAAAAAGGATGCTTGTTGCATCCAAGCAGACTTTGAGTTTGAAGAAGTCAGACATTATAGCCATTGAGATTGCAGTAGCTATAGAGATCACAAACATAAACCTCTGCCACATCACAGGCAAGGACAGCAGGATCTCAGGCTTTTCTTTACACCTACTGTACTTAGACCTCAGAAACCAGGACAATGCAGGGAAGGTTTTGGAGCAAATTTCATTTGCAAGCCAAGTCACCTACCATAAATGAGAAAAATAGATCTCACCTGCATGGCAGTCTCAAACAACCTAGCAACAACATGATCAGGCTGCCAACTGTAAATTGTCAACCTAAAGCTCAACCTTGCTGACTCCAGAATTTGTCCTAGCATTCAGCTTATTGTCCTCAGTCATTTTGTCATGTGCAGCTGGCACATCAACCTGAAAATCATCTCCAGCTTTGAGAATCCATCCACCCTCAACATGTTCCTTATCCCTTGCCCAAACCTTAGCCACCCTCTTCAGGATTTCTCTCACCATGTTCCTGATCCCTTGCTCAATTGTCTAGCACCAATGACACATCAGCTCCTTCTGTTGCCATTTGCATAGCCTTGTTTTCAGCATCAGCCTCAAGTTTTCCTTTGCAGAGAGTGCAATACAAGAAGTTCTTGCTGGCAGAGATGGAGCATGTACAACTCCTTGAATTGTCACTTGGCTACACTAACAGACTGATGTTAACACTGTCACCCAACATGTACTGCAGGACTGGAACAACCAAAAAAATTCCTTATTACTCTAAACTTCCTGCTATATATCCTTCACTCATTCCTTCTAGTGGAATGTGGCCACTTGCATTGTTATGCAATACAACTGTTGCTAAATAGTTGCTATCTCAGTCCATGTCAACCCTAACTTGTCCACTGTCCCAGAGGTTGCTCCAGATGCTGAGAACATTGGACAGGCTCAGATTGTGTCATTGTTCTCCAAACTGTTAAAGTTTGCTGAGCTATTTGGTGCTGCTGATACTGCACTGTCACGACCCCACCATCTCCGGACTCCCACATGCCGCCCCAGCCCCAACACACACCTCCCCCGCACCCATTGCGCACCTCTGGGGCTGCCACCAACCTCTCAATGCTGCACCGGCAACACCTGTGGCCATCTCCGAACAGATCCCCGGCCATCACCAAACCCCAGCATCTCAGCCAACACATCACCCCAATGTCAGGGGACCCCCCATTTGCATCCACTTCCTTTTCCCTTCCTGTCCTTTCTCCCTGTCCTTCTCCCTTCTGTTCCTTTCATTCTGTTCACATTTTTGATCACCTGATGTGCCAGAGTCACCTGATGGTCCTTACCAATCAACTCTCTGGCAATGTCCGAGTTTTTCATCTTTTATTCCCACACACCTTTTTCAGTGGCTTATGTGTACTGTACAGTTGACTCCCACGCTTCTGAGCCCCCAGAAGGGTCCACTCTGGCATAGGAATTCCTCAGACTTGTTCTCTTTGGATATCCCTCTGCCAGGTGAGTAGCTATGTTCTTAGACACTGTACAGTACTGAATATACTTTGGATATCCCTCTGCCAGCTGTGTGATTGTGCCACAGCCTCCAGAGGTCGCCCTTACAGCAGAAAAAGTCTCTTTAACTGGTCTGGGATTACCCAAGCAGTTGTGCTCCCCTGTCTGCCTCTTTTCTGCCTCCAGGGTCCCACTCCTGCCTGTTAGCTCCCCCACCTTACTGTCTACTGCCCTAGTGTGCCCCTATGACCCAACCAGTCCCCCCAGCTGATTCCTCGGGCATCTCTAGCCCCCAGGACGAGGCCTGGAACCGACTGCTTGCTCTAGAAGCCCAGGTGCAGGCCACCCAAGACTCTCTTACCCATCACACCACCGAATTTGTTGGACTGCGCCAAACTACAGACACCATCGCTCAATCTCTTCAAGCGCTTGTAGAGCACCTCCCCCCATCATCCCCTTCAGTTCCTATGATGCCCACGCCTCCAGCAAGACCCTTGCCACCTCATAGCATCGTTTCATCTCCCTCGCTTGCCAAAATTCCATGACCTGCACTCCCAGATGCCTACGATGGTAGTCGCACCACAGGCAAACGTTTCCTGCAATCCTGCATCACCTATATCCAGCTTGCTGGCGACGCTTTCACCTCCGACACACTGAAGATCACCTGGGTGCTCTCCTACATGAAGACTGGTCGTGCATCAACCTATGCGCTACAAGTTTTCCGATGCCCTGGTGGAATAAGCAGCTTTGTGGATTGGGCATTCTTCGAGGCCGATTTCTGTGCAGAGTTCTTTCCTCTAGACACAGCAAAGACTGCAGCACTTTCTCTGCGAGACCGAGACCAGTATGGTCAAGGGAAGCGCACACTGGATGAGTATATTGACTCCTTTAGGGCGCTCGTTGAGCAGGCTGGGTACCCAGACGGTCTCTAACTTTGTCTTACCTTCCGGGATGGCCTTCACCCCACCCTCATTGACCAAATCAATAATCTGGCTGAGGGTCGACCCAGTGATGAGCACATTGAATCCTGGTTCAAGGTAGCTCGAGACCAGTGGCAGCTCATGGAGCTGAAACACGAGTTATGCTGTCCCTACTCTCAGTCTCGCCCAGCAATGTCCTTTCGCCCTCATCTCCCCACAACATCTGCAACCCATTCCACTTCTCATCCACTCCCAGCAGTCCGACCTGCTCCTCTTGCCCCTTGCCCCTTACCTGCAGGCATCCTGATGGATGTTGATGCCTCCCGTCAGTGTTTCTCCACCCCTCTGCTCTGTCGCCGCTGTGGAAAGCCTGGCCACTTTGCGCGCTACTGCCCTCAGGGTTTGGAGGTTTGCTATCTGTTGCCAGTAGAGCAAGAGGAGCTCCTGATGCAGCTGCTTGCTGCTAAGGACGCCATCAGCGCACCCTCACCGGATACTGCCGTGCTGGAGACTGTCGCTGAGGAGCTGGTGGCAGGCAACACCCCTTCTCTCGAAGCGGAAGAGGATTTTTAACTGAGCGACGGATGAGTTGTACGCCTCTGCCGCTCAATGCTAATCAGTTCTCCTGTCTGTCTGTAGAATTTGCCAATACATCTGATAGTAATTCTACGACTGAACCTGAGACCGAGAGCATCCCTTCTGCCGTACAAGATACCCCTCCAGCTGAGGATTCAGCTGGAGTCCCCCTTCATTCCCCCACATCTTGTCATTGTATCCCAGCCTGGGAGTGTCGTCTTTCTTGTCGATACATTGTGGCTGCCACGCCATCTTCCAATTCCCTGCATCTCAATGTAGAAGTGGAAACAACAGACACCCAACAGATACGTCATGTCTCTGCCTTACTTGACAGTGGTGCCACGGGAATGTTCATTGATGTGGCATATGTGGAGCAACATGGTCTCACCACTCGACCTCTCACTCATCCCATTCCCATGTACAACATAGATGGCACTCATAATGAAGCTGGGTCTATCCGCTTTGTCGTAGACCTAGTGCTACGCTATCGTGCATATGCTGAATGTGCTGTCTTTGCGGTCACAAGTTTGGGAAAACAGGACATGATCCTGGGGTTCACTTGGCTTCGTGAGCACAACCCTGAGATTGATTGGTCCAAGGGAGAGGTGAAGATGAGCCAATGTCGGTGCTGCCCACCTGTTCTGAAGAAGCACCCAAATGAGCTCCGAATGAAGGTCTGGGAGCGTGCTGCTTTCTGCATTTGTCATGCGGGGCACCTTCCTTTCTCCGATATTGACCTCCTAGACCCTCCCCCTCTGGCATTCCCTCATAGAGAGGCCCTCTATGAGGACATCCGAGGTGTAGGATGTGGATCCCAGTTGGAAGATGGAAGAGAGGGTGAATTTGTCAGCGCTCCCGACCCTGAGTCTCCAGACGAGGCTATTGAAGTAGGTGACAGGATATATGCTACCATGCTGAGACCACTTCCAACCGAAGCTGAGATCTGGGCCAGCCAGACCACCTCTCAGTGGTTGGCCCAGGCATTTGCAGCCAATTCTCAGCCCAAGTCATTGGGTAGTGTTATCCCCCTTCACCTGCGCAACTTTGAAGACATGTTTTCCAAGGCATCCTTTGACTCGCTCCCAGAGCGTAAGCAATGGGACCATGCAATTGAGCTTCTCCCAGAGGCTGAACCCTCTAGCTGCAAGGTCTATCCGCTAGCCCCTCGCAAGCAGGACAAGTTAGACGCCTTTCTACAGGAGAACCTTGACTCTGGTCGGATCCGCCCCTCAAAGTCACCCATGGCCTCCCCAGTCTTCTTCATCAAGAAGAAGGATGGGTCTCTACGTCTGGTTCAGGATTATCATATCCTGAATGCGATGATGGTCAAGAATCACTACCCACTGCCACTCATATCCAAGCTTATTAACAATCTCTGAGGCGCATGTTACTTCACCAAGTTGGATGTCTGCTGGGGCTACAACAATGTGCGCATTAAAGAAGGTGACGAGTGGAAGGCAGCATTCTGGACCAATTGTGGACTCTTTGAACCCCTGGTAATGTTCTTTGGCTTGACCAATAGCCCTGCCACCTTCCAGATGATGATGAATGACATCTTCCGTGAGCTCATTGCCGAAGGAGTTGTTTGTGTGTATCTCGACAACATTCTCATCTACACCAAGACTCTTGAGGAGCATCGTCATATTACATATCTCATTCTGGAACATCTTCACCAACACCAGCTCTACCTCAAGCCAGAGAAGTGCGAATTTGAACAGACTAAGGTCGAATATCTTGGCCTGATCATATCGCATGGAACGGCAGAGATGGACCCCGCAAAGGTAGCTGGCGTAGCGGAATGGCCCAAACCAAGGAACAAGAAGGAGGTGCAAGCCTTTTTGGGATTCACCAACTTCTATCAGAGGTTCATTCAAGACTTCTCTCACCATGCACGCCCTCTATTTGACCTCACTATGAAGGATAGCATGTGGCATTGGGAAGCATCGCAGCAAGGCACCTTTGACACCCTCAAACAAGCCATCACCTCAAAGCCAGTCCTCCTCTTTCCAAACAATGACTCTCCCTTCCACATCAAAGCCGACAGCTCCGACTTTGCCACGGGGGCAGTCCTTTCTCAAGAGTCAAAGGAGGATGGTAAGTGGCATCCTGTAGCCTTCTACTCCAAGAGCCTGAACACTGTGGAGCGGAACTATGAGATCCATGACAAGGAGATGCTTGCCATTGTCCGTTCATTAGAAGAGTGGCGACATTTCCTAGAGGGTGCAAGGCATAAGTTTGAAGTCTGGACAGATCACAAGAACCTTGAGTACTTCCGGACGGCAAAGAAGCTCAACCGCTGGCAAGCTCGCTGGTCCCTGTACCTGGCCAACTTCGACTTCTCGCTGCACCACAGGCCTGGAAGGAGCATGGGCAAGCCAGATGCACTATTGCGGTGAGCAGACCACGGGACTGGGGCAGGCAATAATGACAACATTGTCCTCCTCAAACTGGAACTCTTTTCCATTCGTGCTCTGGAGGGCTTGGCAATCCAAGGGGATGAGGCAAACATCCTCAAGGAGATCTGGCAGGGGAACCGACAGGGTATGCAGGAGGACGTGGTGGCTCAGGCGGCTCGCGTACTGCAGTCTAACAAGGGAAATGGAGTAAAGTCGGTATGCACCAATGAATGGCATGAGGAAGGTGGCATCCTAACCTTCTGCGGACGTATCTATGTGCCAAACATCCCTGAGCTGTGCAGGCGCATCGTTGAGCAGCACCACAACTCTCGTGTTGCTGGGCATCCTGGCCAGTGGAAGACCCTGGAGCTGGTGGCCTCAGATGTCGCGGTACATTGGCTCTTACACCAGCACTTGTGACTTGTGCCTACGGACTAAACCACGCCGCCAACTCCCCATGGGTCAACTTCACCCTCTCCCAGTTCCAGCAGAAAGATGGAGCGTAGCCTCTGTGGATTTCATTGTGAAACTGCCAGACGCACATGGGTATGATGCTGTCATGGTGGTGGTGGACCTCTACGGTAAACGAGCGCATTTCATTCCCACTCATACCACCTGCTCCGCCATGGGGGCTGCCAACCTCTACAGGAAGAATGTCTGGAAGCTGCATGGTCTGTCCAACGCCTATGTTTCAGACCAAGGACCTCAGTTTGTGGTGGAGTTCACCCGCAAGCTGTATCGACTCCTGGGCATTAAACTGCACACCTCAACGGCATATCATCCTCAGTCTGACGGGCAAACAGAACACATTAATCAAGAGCTGGAGCAGTATCTGCGCCTATTCTGTAATGAATGGCAAGACGACTGGGACAAGCTACTACCAGATGCAGAGTTCCAGTATAACAATCATGTCCATGCCTCGACTCAGTTCTCCCCCTTTTTCTTGGACACAGGCCGCTGTCAGGTCCCACTGACAACGGGGGCTCAGCTACACTGGCAAGTCCTTACTAGGTGAGCTCGGGAGGCCAAGTACGGGTCTGGGGCTTTGCGGAAGCTCTGGGTACAGCTACGAGTGGTCCGGGGGAAGTCCGGATGCTCCGGGGTACAAGTAGTGCCGCGCGCAAAGTAGAAAGTGCTCCGGGTAAGGGAGCACGGGAGCAGGGGAGATAGGTAAAGAAACGGGAAAAGAAATGGAAAGGAGAAATGAGTCATGGAACGGAACGAGGCACGGAGACAAGAGATGAGAGACGAGAGACAAGAGATGAGACCGGAGAGAGAGAGAGACAAGAGAATAGATTGAGATTGAGATAGAGACAGAGACAGAGACAGAGACACGGAAATATGGAGAACTATGGTTAATATCAAGACTACCTGGCTCGTATGCTATCCTATGGTTTATGTACTACCCTTCCGCTAAGTCCCGGGTAGGATTCTAGCCAGGCCCGGGACATCTAATTCTTCCGGCGTGGTGGTGGTGCCATGGGAATTTGAACCCAAAGCTAGTGCTGGCACAGAAGTTTGTGGAATTGAAGTCGAAGACGTATGGCGGCCGTCCAGAAGGTGCTCCGGGGGGGATAAAAGGGGGTTCACCATGGTTGGTTCTTCATACAGTCATGTCCTCGCCTAGTTCACCCTCTGGTTCCCCCACTCCCCCCTCCTCCGACGATGATCACGTGGCATCCTGGGAGGCATACGAGGTGCGCCGGGCCGCCTTCAATTGGCGCCGCGACATGTGCGAGCTGTCGGTGATGCTCCGCCAACGTGAGTGGGGCGCTCCCCCGGTATCCGGTACTAACCCAGGTTTTCAGAGGTGTCGATGCAAACTCTGGGGGCGGGCCTGTCCCGGCAGGTCCCCTGTCCTGAGGAGGTAGTGCTGCGGCCGGTCTCCCGGGTCGTTTTGGGCGTCCTTCCTGGCCCATGGGTATTGCAGGAGGCGGCAACACCCAATCAGGTAGCGGGGGCATTGGCCTGGGTTTGGGGCACCCCGACGTTGGCGTGGTGTCAGGCGCGTAGTCCAGTGAGTGGTCCTTTTGGCCCGGGGGTCCCTGTTCTGAGCCCGGAGTTGTTTTTAGTGTGCTCTCTGTGCTTGTCGAGGGGAACCTTGCATGTTCCTGCCTCTGGAGGCAGGGTCGTGGCGGGACTCGTCCATGTGTGAGGCTTGCCGCGCCTGTCACGAGAGGTGCTCGGTGTCGCAGCAGTGGAAGGCGGCGTGCGTAGCGGAGGAGCAGGGTTGGGAGGTGGAGTGGGTTTTGGTGCAAATGGCGGCGGTTCCCAAGTCCGGGGCGCGGTCCGGGCATATGCAGGGGGCCCGTCGGGAGTCTGGGGGCAGCGGGTTAGGGTGTGAAGGTGGGCCCGCCGCGTGGGGCGCAGAGGCTGCCGGGGGCGGGCGTGGGGAAGCAGCGGGCATCCCCCCCAGCGGGTCGGCCTGCCAAACGCTTGCGAAGGTCCCTCTCCTCCGAGGCGGGTCCCCCCGGGCCCCACATGTACTCCCCCGGGACGGGCAGGCTTCTGGGCCCCGCTTCTCCAGTCACTCGCGAGGTGTCAACAGCGGAGGCGGCTATGCACCAACGGACGGGGGCCCTGATGGAGGAGATTGCCCAGAGAGACGCGGAGCTGCGAGAGGTCCAGGAGGAGCGAGACGCGGTGCGGCGGGAGCTGGAAGAGGCGCGGGCGGGGTCGTGGAGAGCCCAGGAGGAGCGGGAGGGTGTCAGGAGGGAGTTGGCAATGGTGATGGCGGTGGTGAACTCCCGGGCTGTGGAGGTGAGGGGTCTGCAGGAGAGGGTACGGCAGGCGTCGTCCCGGCCCGAACAGCTGGGGAGGTGGCGGGCAGAGGCGGGGGCCCTCCAGGTTGAGAGGGAGTCGGCCATCTGGGGGCGGGACTGGGCCCTGAGGGGAGGCAGCCGTGGGATGGAGCGAGGCAATGCGTAAGTAGTCCCCCACTCCGGCGACATCACTAACTGACCTGGGATGTTTTAGGCTGGGCACGGGAGCACCGACTCCTGCTTGATGCATCTTCTGCAGCGTTCACATCCCTCCAAGAGGGCCTATCCCGCTCGCAGCAAGTATCCCTGCCAGAGGTCAATCATGGCATGACGCAACTTGGGAGGGTGCTGGTGGGACATCGTCATCGTAACACGGTGGCTCCTGGGACCTGGTTGGACGTGGCGGTGGATGCGGGCAAGCCCCTACCGCACTTCGAGGACAATATGGCGACCATGGCGGCTCAACTGGAGGCAGCAATGCTTGTCGAGGAGGTGGGGGTGCCAGAGGAGGAACGGAGTGCTGGGGAGGGGATCGAGTGAGGGAGGGGGTTTTTTTTGTTCTTTTGTCTCTTCCGGTCCCTGCATCGTATAGTGTACTTCTAGAATTTGTACGTACCGGTCCGCAGTTTGTTTTCTTGTTGCTCCGGAATAGAACATTTTCTTATTAGTGAGGGGTGGGGGGAAAGATAGAAAAGGGCTTAGGGGTACTGGTGGGAGTTGAATCCCGAGTGAATCCAGAGGCGGGGGTTAGGCCCACTACTGCCGTCTGTAAGTTCTAGTCCCGGGGGTCCCGGGGCTTGTTGGGGTACCGCTGGTGGAAGTCCCGGAGCGCCTGAGGAGCTCCGGAGAGGTTCTCGCGGGGTTCCCAAGTGTCGTCCTCGGGGCCGTAACCTTTCCAATGCACGAGGTAGAGGATCCGGTTGCGGACTTGCCAGGAGTCGAGGACTCGATTGACTTCGTATTGGTTGTCACCTTCAAGTTTGATTGGCAGAGGTTGTTCGGGTTGCTGGCCAGGGAAGGGGTCTGGGGCGTATTCTTCCAGAAGGCAGACATGGAATACCGGGTGGAGTCCCTTGAGGGTCGGGGGTAGGTCGAGTCGGTAGGCGTGCGTCGAGACTTTCCAGAGGATCTTGAAGGGTCCGAAGTGCTTGTGATCGAATTTTGGGGAGGGTCGGCGGGTTTTGATGTTGCGTCGGTCGAGCCATACAAGAGTTCCGGGGGACCAGTCGGGGGTGGGTTCGCGATGGGAGTCGGCGTGTTTGGTGTAGGCTTTGTTGGCGGTGTCAATTTCTTCCTGGAGGAATTTGTGGAGGGACCGGAGGTCTTGTGCGACTTCGTGGGCAACGTGTGAGGGTATATTGTCGAGGGAGAGGGTGAGCCGGGGGTGGTAGCCCTTGTTGGCATAGAAGGGGGAAACTCCAGTGGCGGAGTGGGGTGGTGTTATATGTGAACTCGGCCAAGGGCAGGTCGTGCCGCCAATTGTCCTGCTGGTAGTTGACATAGAGGTGGAGGTACTGCTCCAGGGTCTGGTTCACGCGCTCGGTCTGTCCGTCAGTCTCCGGGTGGTAGGCGGTGGATAGATTGGTTCTGACTTCCAGGGCCTTACACAGAGACTGCCAGAACCGGGAGATGAAGAGGGGGCTGCGGTCGGAGATGATGTCATCGGGGAGTCCGTGCTTGGAGAACACGTGTTTGAGGAAGATCCAGGCAAACTCCGGGGCATCGTCGGTGGTGTGGCACGCGATGAAGATGGCTTGTTTGGTGAGGCAGCAGACTACCACGAGGATGGCATCGAAGCCGTCGGAGTCGGGGAGCTCAACAATGTGATCCAAGGAGATGGAGGACCAGGGGCGGCGACCGATGGGGAGGGGTTTAAGGAGACCATAAGGGCGGTGATGGGGGACTTTGGCCCAGAGGCAAGACTCGCAGGCTCGGACGTACCGGGTGACGTCACATTTGAGTCCGAGCCAGAAGTAAGTCTGGGAGATGAGCTGAACAGTCTTACGGATTCCCGGGTGTCCCCGCAGCTTATGGTCGTGGTGTTGTTGGAGGATGTCGAGGCGTATCCTTTTGTGGTCCGGAGCATAGATGCGACCATCTCGAAGGAGGAGGGAGTTGTCAGGGGATAGGGTGAAGGGTGACGGGGTTGGAAGGGCTCCTTCCAGGGCATTCCAGGGGTCATGCTGAGTGAAGAAGTGGTCCGGGGGTGCATTGCAGATTTGGTGTAGGATCCCTTCTTCGTTCATGATCAGCACGGCATGGAGGTGCTCCGGGGGGATGACGACTCGATGGTTGAAGGAGTTTCGCTCTGCCTCAAATGACCTTTTTGGGTAGGCGTCGGGTGAGGGGATTGGGCTTGGCTCCGAGGCGACCGGGGCAGTAGTGGATGGTGAAGTTGTACTCCGAGAGGGTTTCTGACCAGCGGGCTTGGTGGTGGCTAAGTTGTTTTGTGGTCGTGAAGTACTGGAGGTTGTTATGGTCGGAGTAGACTTGAATGCGGTGGGGCGCCCCTTCGAGGTAGGCCCGCCATTGTTTGAAGGCTTCGACTATGGCGAGCAGCTCCTTGTCGTAGATGTTGTAGTTGAGCTCCGCCGGGATCATTGAGCATGTGTAGAAGGTGACGGGGCAGAGCTCGCTACTACTGGGGTCCATCTGTGAGAGGATGCTGGCAATGGCGTAGTCGGAGGCGTCGCACTCTAGGATGGTAGGGAGGGAGGGGTTGTAGTGCCGGAGGATCGGGGCGGAGGTGAAGATGGATTTGAGGAGTTCGAACATGCTCTGGCACTTACTATCCCAATTCCACGGGGTGTCCTTCCGGGTGAGCCGGTTGAGAGGTTTTGTGATGCCAGAGTAATTATCGATGAACCAGCGGTAGAAGTTGGCGAAGCCCAGGAAGGATTGTACCTCTTTGACGTTCCGGGGAGGCGGCCAGTCGAGGATGGCCTGGATCTTGACCGGGTCCATGTGCACTCCGTCTGGGGAGACTATCACACCCAGATATTCTACCTCCATGATGTGGAAGGCGCACTTCTCCAGTTTGGCGTGGAGGTGGTATCTCCAGAGGTGCTCCAGGACCTGGCGCACGTGCTCCCGGTGGTCGTCGAGGGAATCGGAATAGATGAGGATATTGTCGAGGTACACGATCACGAAGACATTGCTCATGTTGTGGAAGATGTTGTTCATGAAGTATTGGAAGGTGGCGGGGGAGTTGGTCATTCCAAAGGGCATGACAAGGTACTTGAAGAGTCCGTAGCGGGTGCGGAAGGCGGTCTTCCACTCATGTCCCGGGGCTATGTGCACGTTGTTGTAACCCGACCGGAGGTCTATTTTGGTGTAGATCTTGGCGCTGCGGAGATGGTTGACAAGGTCACTAATGAGGGGGAG
>QGOB01000703.1:0-27254 GCA_003313055.1 Termitomyces sp. MG145 | reverse complement strand
ATCAATGGAGGGTGCAGGGTAGGGAGTATGGGGGGAGCTAATGGCGTATGGGCCCTCAGGGATGGGTCGGCCATAGTAGTCGTACCCAGCAGGGGTGTAGGCATAGGTGTACATAGCCATCAAGTACGGGGTAAGGTAGAGTCTTGATATTATGTCAGGTCCCGCTGACGACGGGGGCTCAGCTACACTGGCGAGTCCTTACTAGGCGAGCTCTGGAGGCTAGGTACAGGTCCGGGGCTTTGCGGAAGCTCCAGGTACAGCTACAAGTGGTCCAGGAGAAGTCCGGACACTCTGGGGTACGAGTAGTAACGTGCGCAAAGTGGAAAGTGCTCCGGGTAAGGGAGCATGAGAGCGGGGGGTAGGGTAGGGACGTAATGCAGGAAGGGGCAGTAGCAAAGGGGGAATGGTACGGATCGGGGATGGGAGTAGGTTCAGGAATGGTAGGAGTAGGTATGGAGGGGGCGGGGATGGATTGGTTAGGAGACCGGGGTGAAGAGAGAAGGAGATATGGACAGTAGGTAAGGAAACGGAGAAGAGAAATGGAACGGAGAAATGAGTCACGGAATGGAAACGAGGCACGGAGACGAGAGACAAGAGACAAGAGACAAGAGACAAGACGAGAGAGAGAGAGAGACAAGAGAGTAGATTGAGATTGAGATAGAAACAGAGACAGAGACAGAGACACGGAAATACAGAGAACTACGGTTAATATCAAGACTACCTGACTTGTATGCTATCCTATGGTTTATATATTACCCTTCTGCTAAGTCCCGGATAGGATTCTAGCCGGGACCGAGACATCTGATTCCCCTGGCTAAGTCCTGGGACTGGCTCCCAGCCCCGGGGTCGTGATAGTGGTCGGGGCGCGCTGGCGCGGGTTACGGTGGGCTTGCATCGGGTGGGTCGGCAGTCATGGTGCATGGTGGTGGCGCCCCTCGGCGCCACAGAAGCAGGTGGCATCATGACATGCCAACGGTTCATGGGAGGAATGTTGCGGAACATTATGTGATGGCTGGGATGCCAGGGGGCCAGGGGTCCGGGTGTGTCCGGTGACAGGGAAGCCTTGGGGTGACGTGTTGGCCGAGATGCCGGGGTTCAGTGATGGCTGGGGATCTGTTTGGAGATGGCCGCAGGTGTTGCCGGTGCAGCATTGGGAGGTTGTTGGCTGTCCCGGAGGTGCACAAGGGGTGTGGGGGAGGTGTGTGTTGGGCTGGAGCAGCGTATGGGGTCCGGTGGGGGTCTGGAGATGGTGGGGTCATGACAGCAAATTACCATTGACAATCACCTCAGATGGGACAGTTGGCTAGGGTTCAGATGGCTCAATGATTTCACATTTGGCAGGTGTTCTGAATTCAAAATCAGTCGTGGCAGTTGTTATGGGCCCTATGACCTTATTGTTAAGACTGAAGGGTCACAATCTCACCATCCTGCAAGGCAAAGTCATGGGATTGATTTCAGGTGTGGTTCAGTTCATCTATGTGCAACTACTCAGCCAGGATTATTTACATCAATCATCTCAACTTTGTGAGGCTCATTGATGACTGCCATACTGTCAAGGGCATTCAACCCAAACTCTGGCATGTTAACACTTGTTTGTACCATCAATGACTTCATGACCTCATTCTGAATTGGCCCATTGGACTCCATTATGCCAGGGGACATGTGGACTCATGTTCAATGCCCTCATTACTGAAGAGTCCTGCAGACTGAAATGCAGTTTATGCTCAGAAGGATCCCAATATGCCATATGCCCCCATACCCACTTTCTTCATGGATGAGTATACTCTATTCAGCCAGATGGATGGCTGAATTGAATCCAACATTTGCAGTTTCATAGATTGGGTATTGACAACTAATTTATGGTTGAGGTTCTCCACCCAAATATCCCTATCTATGTGCCACTTCTTGTTACTTGGTGGTGGTCCAACTGTGCATCTGTGCTGGCCAGCTCCCAACTGCCATTTGTCTACAGTCAAGAGGGAAGTCTGAGACATCTAATTGCCACTTTGGTTGCAAATTGGCTATCAAAGACAAGCACCATGTTTTTGTGGAGTGTCCTTGCTTTGTGGATATGCAGAGGGAGGCCCACTCTTGAACTCAGGCATCAGGCAAACTTCTTTGCATTGATGTGGCACACTTCATCTATCCACCTTGCAGGACACATTTGGGGTCAAGCACAGCAGCTAGTGGCAAGGGATGCCTTGTTGTGATTGCTTCTTTATTTCTCTAGTTTTCTAGTTCACATTCTGTGTGCAGCATGGTGTATTTTGTTTGCAGTGGTGGCAAGCTTTCTTCACAGGGGTTTTGATGCTACTCCACTTGCATTTTGTAGTTAGTCTTAGTAGGTCTACTAAGGTGTGTTTGTATAAACATGTCCTTAGCTATTACTTAGCAGAGGTAGATATCAAATTGTAACATTGTAACAAAGGGCCAGCAGGGTTGGCAGGCAGATCAGCCCTTGTGAAAGGTGACTGGGGGACTTGGCACCCTGTTACAATGAATGAAGTTGAATTGTAACATATAACTCACTTCACAATGTAAATAAGTATGTTTATCTGTTGCTCGCACTCTCATGGTAAGTACCTACTGTAACCCTTGGCAGGTAGTGTATTATTAATAATTCATACACTGAGTATTTATGGAAGCACCAAGTACATCAAGTATGAACTTGTAAATATGACTTTGACTATAATTGTATGAGGTTGGAATACTTATCGAAAGTCTTTCTTTATCTTACATGTTGCTTTGCAGATGTGCTCGCACTCTCAAAGGGCAAACATATTTCTCAAAGGGCAAATGCAATTTAGTAGACATGCTTTTTCCATGCCTCATGTGTTCTTTGGATAAATATGACCAAATACTGTAAAAATCCCATGTCAACAGGCAGAAAGAAAATAAGTAATTCTGCCCATTTCAATAGTAAGTTCTTATTGTCACTTCTACTGCCTGTTTTGATGGTAAGTTCTTATTGTAACTTTTACTGACTGTTTTGTTTCAGTGGTAAGTTCTTATTGTAACTTTTATAGGTAGGGTACTTTGCTGTCCATTTCAATGGTAAGTACTTATTGTAACTTTACTGTCTGTTTCAATGTTAAGTTCTTATTGTAAGTTCTACTGTCTGTTTTGTTTCAATGGTAAGTTCTTATTCTAGTTTCTATTAGTAACTTCTTGTAATTTCTATTGGTAGGGTACTCTGCTGCTGAAGTGCTTGGCATTGTATAAGACAACTAAGACACAGAGTTTGGGGCTTCCAACACAATGAACTAACTAGCACATATAGCATGATGTTTTGATATAAATTTTTAATTGGTTTGATAAATGGTCTAATGACTCTTTACTGAGGTATCAATAAGATTGGCCTAAGGTCTCCACACCCTGGGGAGCTGGAGCTGCACTCTATATAACCTGCCTTTCCTCCTCTATCCTTTTCCCTTTCATATCCCCTCCTCCTTGCACATACCATCTGCCCAAGCATTTATTATAAATGCTATGTAATTGTTTTACTCTTGTTTCTTCTTCAGGCATCACCCAGATTATGTTCTGGGTGATTGCATCATTTTATTTGACCTTTCAATCCATTGCTTATCCTGCCCATGAAGTTTTACTCCCTCCTCCTTTATGCCTTATTTTCTTCTTCTTCTATCATGCTTTTTGGCCCTGGTTTGGTTAATCTGGCCCCAATTTTGGTTTCCAATGCCACCTAATTAATTTGAAACCTTAATTGCTTCTCCAGTGATTTTCTTTTCCCTTGCCACATTGACACTTCTGTCTTGCACCTTTCAACAGTCCACACTCTTCCTTGTTGCTGCCAACCTCATTTGCCACTGCTCAATGATCTATTTTTCAGTGTGGCACACCTTTTATTGGTGCATTCTTTCTTCCATCTTATTTTGGCCATTCTGATCTTATTTGGTTGCTGTTTTCATGCATTTATTTAACCTGCCATTCCTCCTGTCACCACAATTCCTTCCCTGCCACTCCTCATTGCTTTGCCAGTCTGTTTGGTGTGTTTCTCATTCTCTTCTACCTGCTCTGCCCTTGTTATTTTGTTCTTTTATTTATGATGCTTGTACTTGTATTCCATAGCCAGTGTTAATATGATTATTTTGTCTCTGTGTCACACCTTGTGTGTCACACATCATATCACTGCCTGTTTCATTGGTAAGTTCTTATTATAACTTCACTGTCTGTAACTTTTACTGTCCATAACTTTCACTGTCTATAACTTTTACTATCCATTTCAATAGTAAGTTCTTATTGTATATTTATTGTCTGTTTTAATACTAATATATTAACTACATGCATATATAATGAATATTCACACTTTCCATGCATATTTAATGAATGTTAACTCTTTCTATCCACAGGTACAAATGTGGATTGACTTTGACATTACATGGATATCTAATGAACATTAATATCTGTGCCAGATGATCTATTCTCTATTGATCTCTTCAGTAAATGTAATTTATCAAGTTGATGAAGACATGCTTTGTATGCATGGTTAACATGAGGTTGATGCTGTTAAATCAATTGCAAACATCCTTAAAAAGGCAACAAAATAAACAGGTATTAGTATTATTAAGCTATGTTTAGCTCACACAATTGCAATCTGACCAGCAAGAATCAACATGGTATCAAAGGTTAGTTAGATTATGATTGAGCTCATTTATGTCACTTTCATAATATTGTGCAGTTTCAAAGGATAAACCACAACTTGTTGCTGCACTGGAGGAGTATCACAAACAAATCATGGACTCTAATGAAGAAATTGCACAACACCTTGCTCATGATCATGGAATTCATCTCAAGTAACTATTAACAGATTACACACTATCAATGTTTAACTAACAAATGCTGAAAACTAGTGCCAGCTCTATCAAATGTGCCCAAAGTCATAATGGCTTTGTAGGAGGTGGAAAAAACCTCCAGAACAAGACTCAACAGGAGGCACAACAGCTTGTTCTTGATCAACTTGATCTTAACCCAGCTGGATGTGCTGGACCATGTACTATTCATAATTGCATTACATCTTGTCAAAGTCAACATCTGGGCACAAGAGGGGAAAGGGGTGGGCAGGTGAACATCTTCCAGGAATCAAAATGATTCCTAGGATGATGGGCATGAGGTGCAAAAATAACTGAAGCAAACCATGCAGCCAATCCCAAAATCTGCCCCACTGCCTCTGATGAGCTGGCAGTGCCATCCAACCTCCTGCAGCATCCACTAGAGCTCCTCCAATCCTTCCAACACTCCAGAACTCCCAGAAAGGAGGCCAAGTAGCCTCCAGAAGTGTCCAGAAAAGGTTCCAGAGGTCAAGGAAAGCCCAGATATGGAGTACAGCCAGTTCTCCACTATAGCCTCAGTGGCCAGGCCACTGTGGCTGGATATGCAAAAAAATGTAATGGGGTTACTGGGTGGCGAGCTAAATCCTTAGTCCAAAGTGCATATGACCCAATTCTATAGCAAGAAGTGGCAACTACACAGCATATGGACAGCAATAAGGGTGAAACTAGCTACTGTGATGGGTGTGACATACTCTATGGCATCCACCCATTACATCTGCTCTCATTGCCTTTGTTGTTTCTCATCACATGCTAGTGGCTTGTGGCTAGCACCTAGTATTTGCTTTTTCTTTTGTTATATCACTAACTCCTCCCATTTAGTTTACAGGGAATCAGTGTCTCTGCATGCTTGCTCCTAGCAATTCCACTAACACCAGTTGCAATCATTAATGTCTCCCCTGTTTCCCACTTGCTTACTCCTTTCAGACTGCTACCAACTATATTAGCCTGATGTGCTACAAGGAACTTGCTTGCAACCCCACTAAGTATAAACTACTAATGCCCCTTCTCTAGTCTGCCTGTGGTTGTTTCCTGCACAGCAGCTAGGACCTAAAGTAGCACATCAACAAGCTGTTCAGCAGTCCATGGTGTGCAATGTAATTCCTCCATCTGTTCTTTGTTGTGGCTAAAAGCTCTTGTACCTAGGCTTGCAACTGTGTCACCTTGTCCTGATAGTATTGAGACTGAACTTCAGTTGTATTCTGGAAAGTGACCTGCTTCTTGCCTAGGACAACTTTTCATAACAATGTGTCCCTGTTCCTCTGTATAGGAGTCCTGTTAGGCCACATAATCCTTCCATACTTGCACAATGATATGTCCTAGTCTTACATCCTCCTCTTTTGCAAGACATTCCTCTACAACAAGGCCAAGTCCTTTGCAATAGAAGCAGTTTCTATTTACTCCACCCAACTGGTTGTTAGAAGTTGCAGCACCCATATTCACTAAATACCACAGTTCTAATTCAACCAGTTATAGGGCAGATACCTGTTTGTATTTGCATTGAACAGATATCTGCACTATTTTTGACTTCCCATTAGTATATGTGTGATGTGAATCACCCAGAACAACTGAATACTCTGTGGTTGTAGCCATGGCAGTTGAAATGATCCCTCAGTGCCCAAGTCAGCAGTATGGGCAGTACTTGAGTATTCCTGTACTAAACAAAGCTACACTACCCTACTACGTTGATATAATGGGCTTGTCTTTGGATCATTGCATTGTTGCCAAGTGCTTGCTTGATGCCATCATCATTCAAGCAAGATACAGTGTGCAGACCATGTTTTACAGCATGGCCTTCTTCCTCAATCCCTTTCAATTTTTCCTAGACAGAGATTGTATAAATATTATAAGAACCAATTGCAAGAGAACAAGGAAAGGAAGAATCAAAAAACATAGGTGACTAAATCGAAGTTTCAAAGGTCTTCGCCACACGGATGAAGCTCAACTGCATTGCTCATTCTACCGAGTCCATTATACGGAGCCATACTGCACAAGTTTGTTTGGAGCTTTACGTTGCTCAGCTCAAGTAACATTTCTAGAAACGCAGCAACTCACTGATATTGGTAATAACACCGTCAAGAGAAACACTGGTCAAAAATGCCTTCATGCCTTCTGGTGGATGCGGCCCGAATGTGAGGAAGGTGGCAGCCAGGCCTGCGACATGAGCAGCGGCCTGTCTGTTGTTTCAGAAGTTTGTTATGACGTGTTTCCATTGGATGTACACACCATGGATGTTCCAGAGCTCATGGAGCTCCCCTGAACGGTTATTTAATGAGCATATGTTGAGTAATTACGGGAATCAGGCCCACATTCCCGTCTCCAAAATCAGCACTCAGAATCTGTTCACCTGGGGCAAGTATGTCCACTGCATTACCGAAATTTGAGAACGCAACCGCCGTATCATTAATGTCGGTTGCACCGACAGTGAATGCATACGGAGAACGAGCTGGAGACCAATCATCCACATCTGCCCCATAATTACCAGCTGGAACCTAAACAGTTGTTATATCAGGACCATTTTGTAAAAGATGATGCATGGCTCCTTACAACAACGAGAATGTTAGCCATTGTCACCTGTAAGTAAGATGCTTAGATAGGTACTCTGTAGATAATGCCCCTAGAGCCTTACATTACCAACAGCATAATCAAGGGGTTCAAACGCAGGTGAAATAGTACCTAAAAAGATAACCGAGCGACGTTGAGAGGCCTTCTGTGATTTGACAGCATAATCCAATCCGTCGATTCTACATCGTTGCATGGATTAGCACTCTGAAGTCATCGAAACTACCCGCCTCACACGTCGGAAGCTATTGCAGTACTATTTCGTCATTCACAGGAGGATAAATTGTCAGTCAGCACATTGCTGTAGCAACAATCAAGATTTCACTTTATGAATTCCCCAACTTTGACCGAAATGATGTTAGCTTGTTTTGCGACACCATATGTTTGGCCGGCAGCTATCCCACTTTGATATATATCAGTTTAACAATCTTGGTGAAGCATAAAAAGACTTACGCGCAACTGGTTCCATGGCCAGTCTTATCATCATCTTCGTAGCCACCAAACGTGGCACCCCATCTCGCACGTCCACCAAACTCAGTCTATGTGATACTGAGCACAAAGGTAGGGAATTATTCATGCAAATTTACATGATTAATTTGAAGACCTAATGATAAATCATGGCATGGAAACTGAGGTGGTTGGATGTAAAGAGACTTGCCTGTGTCTTAGTAGAGTTTTAGAAATATCAATTTTCTTGGTTCCTCTATGTCGAGTGCAATGTAACGCACCAACCATATATATGTCAACGTCTTGACCAGCCATTGGATTGTATTTGAATGTGAAATTTGTTGCTCTGTATGACATAATATCAGTCCACTAATAAGGAAACAGTAAAGTAAGACGTCCGTGTCATCCCGGTTTGCAAGCTTCTTCGAACTCAGGCGTGCAAGTCCCCAAGTGGCATTAGTCCTGACACAGTTGTAGCTGTTATAATCGAATATCAACATGGAGAGAGAGCGAACTGAATAGCAGCGGGATTCGCGACTGTATCCTCATAGATTGTTTGAACTTCAGGATTGGTTCGCAACTCATCAAGTTGATTCTTGGTTAATTTGCCTACATTCCGAATCGCCGGATAAAGTTAGCAATTTTAATACAGGAATTTCGATAGATCAGGACATACCAGCACATCCATTGATGATGTCGTAACAGTGTACGGTCTTGCTGTTGCCTCTGGCAAAAGAAAGTTTGGCATCGTTGGATTTGAACATCACGACGTATCCACCGTGTGTTCCTCCAGCAGACGTTGTGATATCCGGAGGACTCGGTACAGCGAATGCTGGCAATATTAAGACAATGCTAGCAGCGAAGGCAGAAGAGAAGTGCATTGTAAACTGAAAGCCACAAGGAGACTAGAGATGCATATCTTTGGCACCCTCGCTTTTATGATGGGCCTGTACTCGTACTCGGTTAGGTATGTCAAAAGAAAAGAGAGCAGACAGTCAGCAGGTTTCTGAAAGCACTTTCGCTTCCGATGAGTGTAAGAGAATGGAGTGACTTAGTCGTGAAAGTCGAGGACCTTCAGCCTGAGGTAATCACCGAATTGGAACAAGATGAACGGAGAAGTTTAGCTGTAAGAGCTGTCATCTTGACATTCATATCCATTGACATGAGATCACACAACCAATATGACTGGGTGTCAAATCAATCAATATTGAAGGGAGACAGAAGTCGAGTAACAAGGAATTGTAGCAGAACAACGTGCATCCAACTTTGATGATATCAAGGTGATATTTAATCGGCACGTTCATTCCCATATGACTGAGTGTCAAATCAATTAAGATTTCAGATAGACAGAAGTCGAGTGACAAGGAATTGTAGCAGAACATAGTGGTGCTGAAAATGGAATCAAAGTGGCACCCTGAAGTAGCAGAAACGTTTGTAACTAGAAACAATGCAATAGTTCTCTGGAATGCAGACAACTTAACACAATTTTGCAACATCCTTTGCAAAAGACGAGCAGGATATATGGAATAGGGAAGTTTGTCCGATTTCTGCTGTCTTAGGTCGCTGGACTACCAGTCTAACCATGAGCAGAGAGGACAAGCATTGCCACATGAAAGAAGGTGAGAAAACCTGCATTGCCCTTTGCAGAACCATAACAATCCAAACTAGATCCGATATTTTTGCCTACCTCGCGGGTAATTGTCGCCTTCTGTCATACCCATGACAATCCGAACTAGATCCGATTTTTTTGCCTACCTCCCGGGTAATTTTCGCCTTCTGTCATAACCATGACAATCCGAACTAGATCCGATTTTTTGGCCTACCTCGCGGGTAATTTGCGCCTTCTGTCATCATGAATGGTGATGTTTTTCAAAGGTTAGACTGGGGAAATTGGACAAACTCCACTACTATATATGCTGCTCGTCTTTTGCAAAGTATGTTGCAAAATTGTGTTACGTTGTCTGCATTTAGAGAACTACTGCATTGTTTCTAGTTACAAACGTTTCTGCTACTTTAGGGTGCCACTTTGATACCATTTTCAGCACCACTGTTGTTCTATGTCGGCTTCACGGCGGATGAGCGTGCAGAGGAGGAGGAATGGTTCCACTGGAGTTCTTTTTGGTACGAAGTGCAAATATGACGGTTTCATGTACTTTGCGAGCAAATAAACATTTATTTGGTCGCCCTTGCTCTCTCGCACGGATCCCGGGAGGGGAACGGCACTCAAGCCAAAAATAGCGCGAACAGGAGAGACGGAGGCTCGAGATTGTACGCGTGAGAAGCGGCCAGGTGGAGACGTGAAGAGAGGCCCAGAATTCGATCGCGAGGGATGTCAATATAGAGCTTGTAGGCATCGCTGCGCCAGCGGCCCAGCAGCTGTATCTTGCGATCCGAATACCCCACTGCTGCAGCAGCAGTGGCTGCCCCGCGGCGAAAGCTGTGGCCTGAGTACCTAGTGGGATCGATGTTGCATATCCCGAGGCGTTGTTTCAGAGTCGAGATGAAAATTTCGCGAGACAATGGGGAGCCGTCAGGATTAGAGAAGAGTGGAGCATTATCAGGCTTTGGGTCAGATAAAAACATGGTGCGTAATGCGGAAACGGGGCAAGTGGAGGAACTAGCTGGTGCCTTTGCTAACAAGATGGATACCCCCTTTCGAAATGGGTCTGTTTTTGACGCCGGGAGGTCGAGTCGGATGTAGGAGGGGGTTTCGAGGGATGGGAGGAATGTGACGCAAGTTCGTGTGAGATGGGAAGCTGGGCTGAACTGCTCTCCGCGACCCAGAGTGAATTCGCCGCACCGCAGAAATCCTGCCCATGCAGTTTGCAGGCGGCGTCGAATGAAGCTTCAAAGGGGTTTGACGGGCCACATGCGACTGAGGCCAGCTTCTTGAGAGTTTCGAGCGTGATGGGGTGTTTGGGGTTCCGGTCGCGCTCTCCATGGTAGCGTTTGATCCCCCGAATGACCCTCCGTACCGTCTCAGATTCGCAGGCGTCGAATGGGAGTCCTTCATCGACGTGGAGAGATGGGACAGCGGAAATGTAGCCTTTGATAGTTTTGGGCTGAAGTGCGCGGTCTCTGAGAGAGCAGACACACTCAATGATTGCGCGGTTGGTGGCTGGAGGTAGCGGCCAGGCTCCCTGAGTACGCTCGGGTTGAGTCGGCAGAAGTCAATGTAGGACTTCTGGTCGGTAGAGTAGGTTTTCCTAGTGCTGGCTGCCGATCCATGCCATAAGTAGAAGGCTGCTCGAGGTGAGAGGTTAGCGTGCGCTTCATACCAATGAGGTGGGATTTCCTTGACAAGGACTTGCGGGGAAGGTCTGGAGCAAGCTGAAACAGCCTGGTATACTGAAAACGAGATGCGGCGTCAGCGAGTGCATTCTCTTCAGAGGGAATCCAAACAGAAGAGAAAGAAAAACTGAGACAAGCTGCCAGCATAGTTATAGTCCTTAAGACCTGCATGCTGTGTATTGATTCGGCTGTACCAGAATTGAGCCAGGCTACGACTGCAGAATTGTTGCCGAAGAATGTAACATGATGGCTGCGCCACATGTCCCCCCAGCACAGAATTGAGTGGAGGACCGCAAATATCTCATTGAACTGAATATCACGTTTGTGAAAGCAGCGAGGAACCCGCGCCAAAACCACTGATTGGAGATGACCCCCCCCCCCCAATGCCTTTCCTCCTGCTCGTGTTGGTATGGACAGTTGTTGAAGGTTGTGATGAGGAATGGAGAATGATGCCATTCCATTGCATACTGAATGTCCTCCACCAGCGGATATCTGCGGCTGCAGACTTAGGGATATGGCGAATTGTAAATGGAGTAATGTGGAGAAGTTGAAGAGGCGGCGCAGGAATGTCCGAGAATGGGGTATGACCTGGGAGGCAAACTGGAGGAAGCCAGTGAGCTCCTGTAGCTCGTGGAGAGCACCTCTGTTTAGATGACCATGTATGTAGTATTCCCGATGCTGCAATTGATAGCAGTATATGAAGTGTGGCAGCACATACAGTTGGAGCAAAAGTTTCAGTGTAATCAACTCCAAATTGTTGCTTAAACCCTTTAGCAACAAGTTGTGCCTTGAATCAAATTACCTGTCTGTTGGCACCACATTTATGGTGCAAAATGTACCGGCATGGGATGATGTTGGAATCTTTGGGAGTTTTGACAATTTCCCGTGTGCCTAGCTTTTCAATCTGATTGAGTTTGGCATTGATGGCCAAGTTCCACTCCTCCTTATCACCACTCAGTGCATCTTTTATGGAGGGCATGTCCTTTCTGATTGCTAGCATGTGCTCAATTGTGTTGGATATCCAATTGGTCTCAATTTTGACTTTGCTTGGTTCAAACATTCCTGTGGCATCAACAACAAATGTGGATTTGATGATGTTGACATCTTTTACTACATTTTGTTGTTGTCCTTGTCCATACTGGTCAGAGTTGAATTTTTGGAGTCCAACAAGTTTTGATGTGTTCTGAGGTGTGGGGCCTTGGTAGAAGGTGAGTTTTCAGTTTTCAGGTTTTTGACATGATCTGCAGATCTCTCAACTATGATTGACTGACAGTAGGGATGGTGTCAGTGGTAGGCTCAGCCTTGATGGGGTTTGTAGAGGTGTCGGGGTCGACTCTGAGTGGATTTCTGGCTGGGGGAGTGTCCAGATTGGACTTTGACTGTGAGCTTTGCCACTCCCTCTCAATCTGGACATTGTTTGGGTTGAGGGCAGCATTCATGTTGAAGTAAACATCTCTTTCAACCATTACAGATTGTTTACCAGGCCAGTAGATATGATATCCCTTTGACTCCTTGTCTATTCCTATGAATCTGCCTTTGTTGACCTTTTGGTTTGAGTTTCCCAGCTGAGTGTCATTTGACATAAACTGGTGAGCCCCATTCCTGGATGCAAGAGATGTCAGGTTTCTTGCCTGTGGCCATTTCATACAGGATTTTGCCATCAGAGAGTGCATGGGATGGTGCACAATTTTGTAACCAAACCATATGATGCTTAGACTCAGCCCAGAAATTTTTGCATAATCCAGCTGCAATCATCATTGCTTGTACACCTTCCAGGTGGATGTGATTAGTGTGTTCAGTGATGCCGTTTGATTGCAGCAAGTCATGGACTGTCAGATCTTGAGTAGTTCCAGTGACATCTTGGTGAGCTTTCAGCTGACTGCTTGTAAACTCACCACCCCTATTGCTCCCATATGTCTTGATTAATGCGTTATAATGAACTTTTACCGATGCCTTGTAGTTACAGTAGGCCTGAAAGGTCTCGGATGGCACCACAGTTGATGATGACGTTGACAGAAGGAGAAACTGCATGGGCTTTGTGACTGTGCCCAGATGTGATGGTGAGTACAACATTCTCATTGGTGATGTGTTCTGGCACGTTGATGGTCAGAAGTGATAGGAAGGCAAAATTTTCATCTCCATCATTGGTTTTGACAGTGCTTGCTGATTTTGACTTTTCAGACTTGTCATTTGCTTTCCCTTTATGTTTCTTTAGCCACCAGTTGGGCGCTTTTCCAGCTATTCCGCTGCCATCCTCAAAACATTGATCCTCAATATGTCTGCTTTTATCACAGTTCTTACAGTGATGTTTATCTTTCCCTTTTGACTTGGGCTTGTCTTTCTTGTTTGCCTTTGGCCTTGGCATGTGCAACAATCATTGATTTGGTGCTGTTGATTGATGCTGCTTTTGATAGCGGTGTTATTTGCCTCTTTGGTGAGATGCCACATTAAATCCTGACTGAATATAGGTTTATTAGCTACGTGAGCATTGGCAGATAGCATCATGAGAAGCGGCCTATAGGTGGGTGCGAGCGTAAGTGAGGTTCGAATATAAATGGAGAATGAGGCATCGGAAAGGGGACAGCTAATTTCGGCGAGATGTTCCTTGAGAACCACGAGATTTGCGAGGTGCGTACGCATATCAATTTTGCTGTTTTTGATGAACCAAGCATTTTGGAGGCGGGCAAGCAGATCCGTCTCAAACATCGCGCCTTTATTGCCATGGATCGTAGTGAGCTTTTTCCAGATGGTCAGCAGCTGTGAGTTCACCCTTAACCTGATGGAAAGTTGACTGAACTATAGTGCCGTAGATTATTTCTCGAACTTGAGCTTCCTTTTGAAGCCAGTCTTCTTGTGCGTCCTCATATTCCTTGATTTCTTTATCTGACAGCGGTGCTAGTAATTTATCATCGCGAAAGAATGAGCCATCGCGTTCGACAATTGCGATTGGTTTATGCGCGGTACCAATGACATGACGACGGAGCTTCTTTGAAGTCATTGCGTTGATAACGCGTTCCCGATATGTCGTCCAATTTGATCCGTCAGCAGACAGCTTTGGGACTGTGAGTCTCGATGATGAAATGTCGTAGGTATCATTGGGGCCCATAACCTGTTGTTGTGCAGGACCGGCTCAGGGGAATATAGTGTATGGGAGAATTTTGGGACTAAAACATAATAACCTCAGTGAGTTAATAGCACTAAGTATTCATTGTGATATGTACCTAAAACAATAATACTACAATATGCTGTGAGCAGTGTGTAACAAGCATGTTATGATAATGACTTACACATCAGTGAGTTAATACCACTGGGCGGCAAAAAGGTTTCATATTCCAGTGTAGTCGGTTTCCTCATGTACGCTATGATGGGGACCAGGCCTGACATAGCAGACGAGGTCGGACTACTCGGCCGTTTCAGCGCAAATCCCAAACGTCACCATTGGACTGCGGCAAAGCATGTCTTGCCGTACTTGAACACCACAAGTGACATGGAATTAAGAATTGACAGAAACGACATATGCATAGACATGTCGTTCCATGGTTATTCCGACGCCGATTGGTCCGGCGATGCAGATACGTCCCAGTCAATTTCCAGATAGGTATTCATTTCAGTCCGCGGAGCGATTGGGTGGGCCAGATTATGGTGGCACTTTCTTCCACCCGAGTCGGAACACATTGGATAAAAGTTTCTTCGAAGACATTGGACACACTCAAAGAGATCCGTCCACTCTCCTGTGTGACAATCAAGCGGCTATAATCTTGACGAAGCAACCGCAGTATCTATCCCGGAAAAAACATATCCAGTGCAAATACCACTACTTGCAGGACGACTTAGTATATAAAGGTCAGGCCACCGTACACTTTGTCCCTACTGAAGACATGGTTGCCGACCTCTTCACGAAGGCCCTCCTGCACGACAAGCACTGGAAATTTGTAAAAGCTATGGGACATCGTCTCCACACGAGTGGGAGTGTTGGAGAAGTGAGCACGTCGAGCTACGCGCCTCTCGGGATGTGTGTTCATCTTCGTCACTCTAAATATGTTTTCCGCATCCATCACACCTCAGTTCGTTTCACATTACTGTGCGCGAGACTGAGGTGTGTTCTTTACGTTACTACTACTTCACTTTTATTTTCTTACATTCATACATAGTACGCTTCGGCTTCATCCAGGTAAATTAATCATTATAGTTCGTTTCACATTACTGTGCGCGAGACTGAGTACGCTTCGGCTTCATCTAGCCTCACAAACATTATCCTCGCTTGCACGTCAAACTTCGAAAGGTGGCTATGTGTACAATTAGCCTATTGTAGAAGAAAATAATTAAGGTTTACTTGTAAAGATATACAAATACCAACTGTTGAGCCACATCGAGTGGCGAATAGGATCGGTCACTGAGACTGTCGTGTAAGTCTATTCTCAACACCCGGACTTGTAAAATTTCTGCGCTTACATGTGGACCATTTGCACTTGATGAGTTTTGCACGCGGACAGAAGTTTCGAGGCTCTCTTTACTGGAAGTATTCTAAATTTTCTTCTGTCTTTGGACACGCATTGCCACATGAAGGAAGGCCCTGTTTTCAATCTTAATTGATCATCCAGTTCTAGGGCTTCTGTGGTATCATCTAGGGCTTCACTCTGGATATGCATGTCAAAGATGATAGGTTTTGCTCCGATCCGGTGATTACCTCAGGCTGAAGGTCCTAGACTTTTACGGCTAAACCACTCTTGTATTGCACTCACCGGAAGCGAAGCGAGAATTCCCCCAGAATCTTGCTGACTTTCTTATATCCTTTCCATTGAAACCGAGGAAGAGCACTGAACCATCTTCAATATGCAAAGTATAAAGGGCGAGGGTGCCAAAGATATGCATTTCCAGTCTCCTGTTGCCTCCCAGTTTTACAATGTACTTCTCTGCTACCTTCGCTGCTGGCATTGTCTTGATATTACGAGCGTTCGCTGTACCGAGTCCTCTGATCGATATCACAAGATCTGCTGGAGGGACACATGGTGGATACATCGTGATGTTCAAATCCGACAGTGCCAAGCTTTCTTTTGCCAAAGACAACAATAAGACAATGTACTGTTACGACATCATCAATGGATGCGCTGGTATGTCCTGATATATCTAAATTCCTGTATTGCAATGGCTAAATTTATCCGGCGGTTTTGAATTTAGGAAAATTAACCAAGGATCGAATTGATGTGTTGCGGGCGAATCCTGATGTCAAGGAAATCTATGAGGATGGTATCGTGGAGCCTGCTGCTACTCAGTTCGCTCTCTTTCCATTTCATATTTGAGTATGACAGCTACATCTGTGTCAGGACTAATGCGACTTGGGGACTTGCACGCCTGAATTCGAAGACCATGCTTGAATACCGTAATGCCACAACGTATGACTTTACTGTTTCCTTAATAGCCGACTAATTATTATGCCATACAGAGCAAGCGATTACACATTTGAGTACAATCCTAGCGGTGGTCACGACGTTGACGTATACGTTCTTGGTGCGTCGTGTCGGACTTGACATAGAGAAACTATGAAAATTGATACTGCTTAAACTCTACCCAGACACAGGCAAGTCTCTTTTCATCCAACTATCTCAGTTTCATGCCATGATTCGTCATTAGGTGTTTATGTTGATCATGTGAATTTTCACAAGTAATTCCCTAATTTTGTGCTCAGTATCAAATAGTCTGAATTTGAGGGACGTGCGAGATGGGGTGCCACGTTCGGTAACTATCCACAGTTCGACGAGTCTGGTCATGGAACCCATTGCGCGTAAGTCTCAAAATCTTGTAGCAAAATTGTCAAACTTATATATCAAAGTGGATTAATTGCCGGAAAAACGTATGGTGTCGCAAAGCAAGCTCACATCATTGCAGTCAAAGTTATGGATGGCAGAAGGTGAGACCTTAATTGTTGCTACAGCGACGTGCTGACAATTTATTCCCCTACGAATGACGCATTAGTCCTTCAGACGTTTCCGATGTGTAAGGTGTTTAGTTCTGATGAGTTCAGAGCACTAATCTAGCACATGGATATAGAATCTCTGGATTGGATTATGTTTACAAATCAGTCCGGGCCTCTACACGCCGCTCTGTTGTATCTATGTCACTTCGCACATCTGCGCACCAAGTACTTGATGATGTTGTTTATTTTGTAAGGCTCTACAAGCATTACCTAAAGAGCGCCCATCTAAGCCTAGGACTTCCAGTTGACGGAAGATAATACTCCCGTTATTGTAAGGAGCCATACGTTATTTACAAAAATGTTGCTGATATAGCAAACGGTCAGGTTGGAGCCGGTAACGATCGGAAACACGTAAAGAATTTCTCTCCAGCTCGTTCTCCGTATGCAATCACTGTTGGTGCAACCAACATCTTTGATAGGCAGGCTGGGTTTAGTAACTATGGTAATGAAGTGGACGTACTTGCCCCAGGTGTAAAAATTCTCAGTAGTACGATTGGAGGCAAGGATGTGGGTCTGATGCTTGTCATCAACTGTCATATGCTCATTGATTACCACAATAACTTTCCAGGCAACGAGCATCGCAAGTGGAACATCCATGGTGTGTACAATGAATAGAAACAGATCATGAAAAATTTGTGAAACAACAATCAGTCCACGGCTTATGTCTCAGGCCTGGTTGCTTGTCTTTTTACATCCCATCGATATACACCGGCCGAATTGAAGGCACGTTTAATCAATAACGCTCTTGAAGGTGTTATAAGTAATATCCGTGAGTCAATATTTACTGTACATAAAAATGTCACTAGAGCTAAGGAACATAAAGCTCTGAACAAACTTGCGCAGAATGGAATGGCAGAGTGACCCATGTGGCCAAGACCTTTTCAACTTCTATTTACTGACTCATGTTTTTCAATCTTTGTGCCTTGTTCTCTTGCAATTACTTTTTGTATTGGAGCAATTGAATCAAGTAAACATCATGCATTTGGGGTTGCCACCAGCTGCTAACCATTTTGTTAAAAATGCTTCATACATTTTCAGAGTTCACCACCATGCCATCTCTAATGGTACAATTACAATCCAGTTTCACTTCTCTTGCTTTCATTTCATCTTGCTTCCATTCTGTCATTCGAGCTTGCTTCCATTCAAGCTTGCTGTCACTATTGACAACTTCCATTCCAGCTTGCTGTCACTTCTGACTACTTTCATTCCATTCATCTGTCACTTTGATTACTTGATTCATTCACACACTTTTGGTATATAAGGTAGTTAGTTTTACCTGGAGTCCTCAGTTTCTGACTTTGGACTTCAGGTGTGTATTTCACTCATACTCAATACAACTAGTTTCTGACTTTGGATTTCAGCTTTAGTGACTATTCAGTCCCCTGTGCTTGCCTGTCTTCAACAGGTTATGGGCTCCAGGCTCTAAGGCTTTAATCCATAATTTTTAAGTTGATTACTTTATGTCTGTGCTATAGTCCTTACAGTGGTGGCAGCTCCCTCTAGTTACATTGACTCTGAACTTTTGGGCTGGCACTCTTAAGTGGGGCCACTTTATCTCGCCAGTGAAGCCTGACATACCTAACTGGGAGGTGTTACAATTGCAGAGTCTGCAGTTAGATAGTTAGCTTTACTATACCTCATCTTCCTGCTGCACCACTCCTGAGGACCTCACAGGAACCCTGCCAGTTTATTAACTGGATTGTGGCTGTATTCCTTCTGGCAAACTAGACCTTGGTGATCTACATCTATTGCTTTTTAAGCACTATTCAAACCCTCTATCAACTCTAACTATGCCCACTTCTATTCCAACTTTCACTAAACTCAACTCTTATAACTACAACTCCTGGGTTGGAAAAATGGAAGCCTATCTTTGCTCTCGAAATGCCTGGATGCCTATTTCTATGCCTTCTTTAGCTCCTGAACTCTCTGACAAATCTACTTTAGAAGAGAAAAGAGAGTATAGAGAATGGCAGAAAGAAGCTAATGCTGCATCTGATTTGATCTATTTGATGGTGGAGGATGATCAAAGAATCCATCTCAATGATCTCAAAGATCAGCCAGACAAAATGTGGGAGGCTCTCAAGCAGATACATATGCAACAATGCCCTGGGACATGCTTTAATGCCTATGATGACTTGTTTTCTATCAGAAAGAAGGAGGAAGAGAATTTGCAAACTCTGATCAATAGAGTTGAGACTGCAATGAAAACAATTCAGGATTTGCACCCTAAAGACTTTGATATTGCCAAATTGGACAATGAACTTGCTTCAATGGCATTAATCAGGGTGCTTCCTGAAGATTTTTAAGCATTTGTATCCACTCTTCTTTTCAAAGATAATCTGGACAAGGCTCAAATTCATCAGGCCTTTGTTACAGAAGAAACACAATGTTGTAGACATGCTGATGAGTCTGCTACTGCTATTGCCATGAATGCAGCATTGGCTAAATCTGTTTGTGACTTTTGCTCATTACAAGGTCATACACAAGCCAATTGCTACAAGTATAAGGCAGCTCAGCAACAAGCTAAGCAGCAGGCAGAACATTGCACTAAGAAAGGCAAAAAGCAGGAGCAGGCTAATACAACAATGACAAGTTAAAGAAAGATGGTGCAGAATTTGCTGGAAATGCAAGTACTTGTTTACCAGATCATTCTGATCCTTCCCTTACCATACAAGCTGAAGCTGACTTTGATTGGATTGTAGACTCAGGAGCCACTTGCCACATGACTCCACATTGCAATTGGGTCCACAATTACACCCCACATCACAATCCAGTCAGGTTACACTGGTTCAAAAAACTGCTCCAATGTTTGGTCTTTTTGGAAAAATTCACATGGTGTGCAACAATTACTTAAGGAAAAAATTGTAGAAAATCACATTACATACAACTGCATCCTGGCTTCATAATGATTCATAGATCATGTGATTTGGACAAGAACTCGTTTATTAGTGAATCAAACAAAATATTCAATTATTGGGGCAGTTTTTTGACTCACTTTAATTTTCATATTTTCTCAATACTTTTCAGCAGTAGAAGATGGAAACACCTTGTGGGAAGTATAAACAATGTCATGTGACCTTGTTTGTATTAATTTGACATGTTCAACTTCAATCAATTACCTCTACCACCATCATGAAACCTATTTCTGCTGCCAATTGCTCTTCTGTTGCTTCTCTCCTTAATGAGGGGTATTCTCACTGTCAAATCCAAGCAAAAACTGGCCTGGGAAAGGGCACTGTGGGGAGGATCAGCAAAGAACTGGAGAGCAACAAAGAGAATCATCCTGGAGGTTGTTCTTCCAAGCTTACAGCATGTGACAAATGGTCTATTATTTGTCAAATTACTACTAGGAAGCTGGATAATGCTGTTCAAGCTACACAGTTCATTAATTCTGTCATCTCCAGTCCTGTCAATACTCAGACAGACAGGAATGCATTGAAGAAGGCAGGTTTTTGCTCAGCAACAAAGAAGAAAGTTCCCATGCTCAAGGCTGCTCATTGTGCAAACTGGCTCAAGTTTGCTCAGTATCATGAAAACTGGACAGTGGAGGATTGGAAAAGAGTTTTGTGGAGTTATGAGACAAAGATCAATTTGGATTGGATCAGATGGGAAGGTATATGTGTGGAAAATTCCAGGAGAACCACTATCTGACTGCATCACTACACCAACTGTCAAGCATGGAGGAGGAAACAATTTAATGGTATGGGGCTGCATGGGTTGGAATAGAGTAGGGAAGCTCATTGAAGTTCAGGAGAAGATGGATGCTGCACAGTATTGTGAGATTTTGGATGAGGAAGTGGTGGAAAGCTTTGAAAAGTTGGAAATGGATATTTTCAGCGGGACAATGACCCAAAACACACCTCCAAACAGGCAACAACTTGGTTTTATGATGACAACCATCATTGTGATATCCTGGCCTGCCGAGGTGCATGAACTCAGAGAGGAACCAAGACTCAAACACAGCCCAGTCAGGAAACATGTTTGCATTGTCCTCCAGAATCTCCTGTGCCAAATTGGCTGCGTGCCCAGCATTCATATAGGATAACGCCCACTTAATTGTCCATGTTGGATCGCTGAAGGAGGAGGCGTGCAAGCTAATATACAGCTTGCAGGCAGTCAGGAATTGACGTCTTTTGTCAGGTCCCGCTGACGACGGGGGCTCAGCTACACTGGCGAGTCCTTACTAGGCGAGCTCGGGAGGCTAAGTACGGGTCCGGGGCTTCGCGGAAGCTCCGGGTACAGCTACGAGTGGTCCAAAGGGAAGTCTGGACGCTCCGAGGTATGAGTAGTGCCGCGCGCAAAGTAGAAAGTGCTCTGGGTAAGGGAGCACGGGAGCAGGGGGTTGGCTAGGGGCGTAACAAAGGGGGAGGTGGGTAGCAAAGGGGAGTGGTATGGATCGGGGTGGGAGTAGGTTCGGAATGGTGGGAGTAGGTATGGAATGGGCGGGGTGGGTTGGTTAGGAGACCGGGGTGAAGAGAGAAAGAGATGCGGGCAATAGGTAAAGAAACGGAGAAGAGAAATGGAAGGGAGAAATGAGTCACAGAACGGAACGAGGCACGGAGACAAGAGACAAGAGACAAGAGACGAGAGACGAGAGAGAGAGAGACAAGAGAATAGATTGAAATTGAGACAGAGACAGAGACGGAGACAGAGACACGGAAATACGGAGAACTACGGTTAATATCAAGACTACCCCCCTCATATGCTACCCTATGGTTTATGTACTACCCTTCCGCTAAGTCCCGGGTAGGATTCTAGCCGGGACCGAAGGCACCTGATTCCTCCGGCTAAGTCCCCAGGCTGGCTCCCAGCCCCGGGGTCATGGTAGTGGTCAGGGTGCGCTGGTGCGGGTCACGGCGGGCTTGTGTCGGACAGGTCGGCGGTCATGGTGTGTGGTGGTGGCGCCCCTCAGCGCCACAGAAGCAGGTGGCATTGTGACGTGCCGACGGTTCGCGGGAGGAATGTTGCGGAATGTTATGTGATGGCTGGGATGCCGGGGGTCCGGGTGTGTCCGGTGACAGGGAAGCCTTGGGGTGATGTGTTGGCTGAGATGCCGGGGTTCGGTGATGGCCAGGGATCTGTTTGGAGATGGCTGCGGGTGTTGCCGGTGCCGCGTTGGGGGGTTGTTGGCGGTCCCGGGGGTGCGCAAGGGTGCGGGGGGGTGTGTGTTGGGCTGAGGGAGTGTATGGGGGTCCAGAGATGGCGGGGTCGTGACATTACCCCCCCTTCAGCGTCGAGACCCTTCGAGACAGGGGCCGCAGTGGCGGTGTTGTGGGAATTCAAACCCGAAGTTAGTGCTGGCACAGAAGCCCTTCGAATTGAAGTCAAAGTCGTACAGCAGCCATCCAGGGCATGCTCCGGAGGGAAATAAAAGTGGAGGGCTCACCGCAACTTGTTCTCCATCTTCCTATGTCTTCACCCAGTTCCTCTTCCGGTTCACCTACTCCTCCCCCCTCCGATGACTTTCAGGTCTGGGTCTGGCAGCAGTACGAGGATTGCAGGGCCTCGTACAATCATCGCTGGCAGGAGCGCGAGCTGTCGGTGATGGTTCGTCGGCGTGAGTGGTGTTTGTCTGGTGGTGTTGTCCATGCTGACAAGGTTCTCCAGAGGTCAACTTGCAGACTCCCAGGGCTGGCCCTTCACGGTCGGCGCTTCCTGCAGCCCCCTCTGTGGCTCCTCCTGCTGCTCCGGTCGCCCCCGTTGGGCATCGGGTGCCTCAAGAGGCCGCGACGGCAGAGCATCTTGCAGATGCGTTGGCTCAGGGCCAGGGTCCCCCGACTCTCAAGTGGTGTCAGGCGCGTGCTCCGGTGAGTGGTCTTCTAGCAGTGGGTCCCCCCAGCTGACTCTGGGTGGTTCTAGTGCGTTTTCTGTGTTCCCTGGAGGGGGCCTTGCGAATTTGTGGCGCCGGAGGTAGGGTCGCGGCAGGACTCCTCGGTGTGCGAGGCCTGTCAGGCCCGCCACGAGAGTTGTTTGGTGTCGCAGCTCTGGAGGGCGACCTGTGTCGCGGAGGAGCAGGGGTGGGATGTGGAGTGGGTCGTGGCCCAGATGACGGCGGCTCCGAGGTCCGGGCGTGCATGGGGGGGTTGGCGGGAGTCAGGAGGAGGTGGCATGGGGTCCGGGGCAGTGGTCAAGATAGGGCCGCCGCGAGGGGCGCAGAGGGCATCAGGAGTCGGTTCTAGCAAGCGGCGGGCGTCTCCTTCGTCCAGTTGGGCCCCCAAGCGCCCCCGACGGTCATCTTCCCCTGAGGCGGGCCCCCCCGGGGTGCACGTGTACTCCCCACACACGGGGGGGCTCCTGGGCCCCGCTGCTCCGGTCACTCGCGAGGTGTCAACGGCGGGGGCGGCTATGCACCAGCGGACAGGGGCCTTGATGGAGGAGGTCGCCTGGAGAGACGCGGAGTTGCGAGAGGTCCGGGAGGAGCGAGACGCGGTGCGGCGGGAGTTGAAGGAGGCGCAGGCGGGGTCGCAGAGGGCCCAGGAGGAGCGGGAGGGTGCTAGGAGGGAGTTGGCAACGGCGATGGCGGTGGTGAACTCCCGGGCTGTGGAGGTGAGGGGTCTGCAGGAGAGGGTACGGCAGGCGTCGTCCCGGCCCAAACAGCTGGGGAGGTGGCGGGCAGAGGCGGGGGCCCTCCGGGTTGAGAGGGAGTCGGCCATCCGGGGGCGGGACTGGGCCCTGAGGGAGGCAGCCGTGGGATGGAGCGAGGCAATGCATAAGTAGTCCCCCACTCTGGCGACATCACTAACTGACCTGGGATGTTTTAGGCTGGGTGCGGGAGCACCGACTCCTACTTGATGCGTCTTCCGCAGCGTTCGCGTCCCTCCAAGAGGGCCTATCCCGCTCGCAGCAAGTATCCCCGCCAGAGGTCGATCATGGCATGGCGCAACTTGGGAGGGTGCTGGCAGACATCGTCATCGTAACGTGGTGGCTCCCGGGACCTGGTTGGACGTGGTGGTGGACGCGGGCAAGCCCCTACTGCGCTTTGAGGACAATATGGCGACCGTGGCGGCTCAACTGGAGGCGGCGATGCTTGTAGAGGAGGTGGGGGTGCCAGAGGAGGAACGGAGTGCTGGGGAGGGGATCGAGTGAGGGAGGGGGTTTTTCTTGTTCTTTTGTCTCTTCCGGTCCCTGCATCGTATAGTGTACTTCTAGAATTTGTACGTACCGGTCCGCAGTTTGTTTTCTTGTTGCTACGGAATAGAACGTTTTCTTATTAGTGAGGGGTGGGGGAAAGATAGAAAAGGGCTTAGGGGTACTGGTGGGAGCTGAATCCCAAGTGAATCCAGAGGCGGGGGTTAGGCCCACTACTGCCGTCTGTAAGTTCTAGTCCTGGGGGTCCCGGGGCTTGTTGGGGTACCGCCGGTGGAAGTCCCGGAGCACCTGAGGAGCTCCGGAGAGGTTCTCGCGGGGTTCCCAAGTGTCGTCCTCAGGGCCGTAACCTTTCCAATGCATGAGGTAGAGGATCCGGTTGCGGACTTGCCGGGAGTCGAGGACTCGATCGACTTTGTATCGGTTGTCACCTTCAAGTTCGATTGACGGGGGTCATTTGGGTCGCTGGCCGGGGAAGGGGTCTGGGGCGTATTCTTCCAGAAGGCAGACATGGAATACCGGGTGGAGTCCCTTGAGGGTCGGGGGTAGGTCGAGTCGGTAGGCGTGCGTCGAGTTGAAGGGTCCGAAGCGCTTGTGATCGAATTTTGGGGAGGGTCGGCGGGTTTTGATGTTGCGTCGGTCGAGCCATACAAGAGTTCCGGGGGACCAGTCGGGGGTGGGTTCGCGGCGGGAGTCGGCATGTTTGGCATAGGCTTTGTTGGCGGTGTTGATTTCTTCCCGGAGGAATTCGTGGAGGGACCGGAGGTCTCGTGCGACTTCGTGGGCAATGTGTGAGGGTATATTGTCGAGGGAGAGGGTGAGCTGGGGGTGGTAGCCCTTGTTGGCATAGAAGGGGGAAACTCCGGTGGCGGAGTGGGGGGTGTTGTTATATGTGAACTTGGCCAAGAGCAGGTCGTGCCGCCAATCGTCCTGCTGGTAGTTGACGTAGAGGCGGAGGTACTGCTCCAGGGTCTGGTTCACGCGCTCGGTCTGTCCGTCAGTCTCCGGGTGGTAGGCAGTGGATAGATTGGTTTTGACTTCCAGGGCCTTACACAGAGACTGCCAGAACCGGGAGATGAAGAGGGGGCCGCAGTCGGAGATGATATCATTGGGGAGTCCGTGCTTGGAGAACACGTGTTTGAGGAAGATCCGGGCAAACTCCGGGGCATTGTCGGTGGTGTGGCACACGATGAAGATGGCTTGTTTGGTGAGGCGGCAGACTACCACGAGGATGGCATCGAAGCCGTCGGAGTCGGGGAGCTTGACGATGTGATCCAAGGAGATGGAGGACCAGGGGCGGCGACTGACAGGGAGGGGTTTAAGGAGACCATAAGGGCGGTGATGGGGGACTTTGGCCCGGAGGCAAGACTCGCAGGCTCGGACGTACTGGGTGACGTTGTGTTTGAGTTCAGGCCAGAAGTAAGTCCGGGAGATGAGCTGAACAGTCTTACGGATTCCCAGGTGTCCCCGCAGCTTATGGTCGTGGTGTTGTTGGAGGATGTCAAGGCGTATCCTTTTGTGGTCCGGAGCATAGATGTGACCGTCTCAAAGGAGGAGGGAGTTGTCAGGGGATAGGGTGAAGGGTGATGGGGTTGGCGGGGCTCCTTCCGGGGCATTCCGGGGGTCGTGCTGAGTGAAGAAGTGGTCCGGGGGTGCGTTGCGGATTTGGTGTAGGATCCCTTCTTCATTCATGATCAGCATGGCATGGAGGTGCTCTGGGGGGATGACGACTCGATGGTTGAAGGAGTTTTGCTCTGCCCCGAATGACCTTTTTGGGTAGACGTCCGGGCGTCGGGTGAGGGCATCGGGCTTGGCTCTGAGGCAACCGGGGTGGTAGTGGATGGTGAAGTCGTACTCCAAGAGGGTTTCTGACCAGTGGGCTTGGTGGCGGCTAAGTTGTTTTGTGGTCATGAAGTACTGGAGGTTGTTATGGTTGGAGTAGACTTGAATGCGGTGGGGCGCCCCTTCAAGGTAGGCCCACCATTGTTCAAAGGCTTCGACTATGGCAAGCAGCTCCTTGTCGTAGATGTCGTAGTTGAGCTCTGCCGAGATCATTGAGCGTGTGTAGAAGGCGACGGGGCAGAGCTCGCTACTACCAGGGTCCATCTGTGAGAGGATGCTGGCGATGGCATAGTCGGAGGCATCACACTCTAGGACAGTAGGGAGGGAGAGGTCGTAGTGCCGGAGGATCGGGGTGGAGGTGAAGATGGATTTGAGGAGTTCGAACACGCTCTGGCACTTACTATCCCAATTCCACGGGGTGTCCTTCCGGGTGAGCCGGTTGAGAGGTTTTGTGATGCCGGAGTAATTATCGATGAACCGGCGGTAGAAGTTGGCGAAGCCCAGGAAGGATTGTACCTTGTTGACGTTCCGGGGAGGCGGCCAGTCAAGGATGGCCTGGATCTTGACCGGGTCCATGCGCACTCCATCCGGGGAGACTATCACACCCAGATATTCTACCTCCATGACGTGGAAGGCACACTTCTCCGGTTTGGCATGGAGGTGGTATCTCCGGAGGTGCTCCAGGACCTGGCACACATGCTCCCGGTGGTCGTCGAGGGAATCGGAATAGATGAGGATATCGTCGAGGTACACAATCACGAAGACATCGCTCATGTCGTGGAAGATGTCGTTCATGAAGTATTGGAAGGTGGCGGGGGAGTTGGTCATTCCGAAGGGCATGACAAGGTACTCAAAGAGTCCGTAGCAGGTGCGGAAGGCGGTCTTCCACTCATGTCCCGGGGCTATGCGCACGTTGTTGTAACCCGACCGGAGGTCTATTTTGGTGTAGATCTTGGCACTGCGGAGATGGTTGACGAGGTCACCGATGAGGGGGAGGGGGTACCGGTTCTTTTTGGTGACTTTGTTGAGCCCCCGGTAGTCAACGCAGAGCCGGAGGGAGCCGTCCTTCTTCTTCACGAATAGCACGGGTGCTCCGGCGGCGGAGTTTGAGGGTCGGATGAATCCCTTGCCAAGCATCTTGTTGAGGTAGTCCTTGAGGGCGCGGAGCTCTACTTCAGACATGTTGTAGACCTTGCCAAATGGGGGGG
>QGOB01000701.1:0-46401 GCA_003313055.1 Termitomyces sp. MG145 | reverse complement strand
CGATGTCTTCTCCGAAGGAAGCGCAAAGGAACTTCCCCCCCACCAATCGTACGACCATACAATTGACCTCAAGGATGGCACCTCCCCCCCATTCGGCAAGGTCTACAACATGTCCGAAGTGGAGCTCCGTGCCCTCAAGGACTACCTCAACGAGATGCTTGGCAAGGGATTCATCTGACCCTCGAACTCCGCCACCGGAGCGCCTGTGCTATTTGTGAAGAAGAAGGGCGGCTCCCTCCAACTTTGTGTCGACTACCGGGGACTCAACAAAGTCACCAAAAAGAACCGGTACCCCCTCCCCCTCATCGGCGACCTCGTTGACCGTCTCCGCAGTGCCAAAATCTACACCAAAATAGACCTCCAGTCGGGTTACAACAACGTGTGCATAGCTCCGGGACATGAGTGGAAGACCGCCTTCCACACCCGCTACGGACTCTTCGAATACCTCGTCATGCCCTTCGGAATGACCAACTCCCCCGCTACCTTCCAATACTTCATGAATGACATCTTCCATGACATGAGCAATGTCTTCGTGATCATGTACCTTGACAACATCCTCATCTACTCCAACTCCCTCGATGACCACCGGAAGCACATGCGCCAGGTCCTGGAACAACTCCGGAGATACCACCTCCACACCAAACTGGAGAATCACAGAAGTAGAGTATCTGGGTGTGATAGTCTCCCTGGACGGAGTGTGCATGGACCCAGTCAAGATCCAGGCCATCCTCGACTGGCCGCCCCCCCGGAACGTCAAGGAGGTACAATCTTTCCTGGGCTTCACCAACTTCTACCACCAGTTCATCGATAACTACTCCGGCATCACAAAACCCCTCAACCGGCTCACCCGGAAGGACACTCCGTGGAATTGGGACAGCAAGTGCCAGAACATATTCAAACTCCTCAAATCCGTCTTCACCTCTGCCCCGATCCTCTGGCACTACGACCCCTCCTTCCCCATTGTCTTGGAATGCAACACCTCCGACTATGCCATCGCCAGCATCCTCTCGCAGATGGACCCTGGCAGCAGCGAGCTCCACCCCGTCGCCTTCTACATGCACTCAATGATTCCGGCAGAGCTCAACTATGACAAGGAGCTGCTTGCTATCGTTGAAGCCTTCAAACAATGGTGGGCCTACCTTGAAGGAGCACCCCACCACATCCAAGTCTACTCCGATCACAACAATCCCCAGTACTTCACGACCACAAAGCAGCTCAGCCGCCGCCAAGCCTGCTGGTCGGAGATCCTCTCGGAGTATGACTTCACCATCCACTACCACCCCAGCCGCCTTGGAGCCAAACCTGATGCCCTCACCCGATGACTGGATGTCTACCCAAAAAAGTCATTCGAGGCAGAGCAGAACTCCTTCAATCACCGAGTCATCATTCCCCCAGAGCACCTTCGCGCCGTGTTGATCATGAACGAGGAAGGAATCCTACACCAAATCTGCAATGCACCCCTGGACCACTTCTTCACTCAGCACAACCCCCGGAACACCCCAGAAGACACCCCGCCGACCCCATCCACTTTCACCCTATTCCCTGACAACTCCCTCCTCCTCTGGGACGGTTGAATCTACACCCCAGACCACAAAAAGATACGCCTCGATATCCTCCGACAACATCACAACCACAAGCTACGGGGACACCCAGGAATCTGCAAGACTGTTCAACTTATCTCTCGGACCTACTTCTGGCCTGGACTCAAGCGCGACGTCACCCGGTATGTCCAAGCCTGCAAATCCTGCCTCTGGGCCAAAGTCCCCCGTCACTGCCCCTACAGTCTCCTTAAACCCCTCCCCATTGGCCGCTGCCCCTGGTCATCAATCTCCCTGGACCACATTGTCAAACTCCCCGACTCCGACGGCTTTGATGCCATACTCGTGGTGGTCTGCTGCCTCACAAAACAAGCCATCTTCATAGCATGCCACACCACCGACAATGCCCCAGAGTTCGCCCAGATCTTCCTCGAGCATGTGTTCTCCAAACACGGATTCCCCGACGACATCATCTCCGACCGCGGTTCCCTCTTCATCTCCCAGTTCTGGCAGTCTCTGTGCAAGGCCTTGGAGATCAAAACCAATCTGTCCACTGCCTATCATCCAGAGACCGACAGACAGACCAAACACATGAACCAGACACTGGAGCAGTACCTCTGCCTCTACGTCAACTACCAGCAGGACGACTGGCAGCATGACCTGCCTCTGGCCAAGTTCACGTACAACAACACTCCCCACTCCGCCACTGGAGTCTCCCCTTTCTATGCCAACAAGGGCTACCACCCCTGGGCTCACCCTCTCCCTCGACAACATACCCTCACATGTTGCCCATGAAGTCACACAAGATCTCTGGTCCCTCCACAAATTCCTCCGGGAAGAAATCGACACCGCCAACAAAGCCTACACCAAGCATGCCGACTCCCACCGCAGACCCACTCCCGACTGGTCCCCTGGAACTCTTGTATGGCTTGACCGACACAACATCAAAACCTGCCGACCCTCCCCAAAGTTTGACCACAAGCGCTTTGGACCCTTCAAGATCCTCCAGAAAGTTTCAATGCACGCCTACCAACTCGACCTACCTCTGACCCTCAAAGGACTCCACCCGGTGTTCCATGTCTGCCTCCTCGAAGAATACACCCCAAACCCCTTCCCTGGCCAGCAACCCAAACGACCCCCACCAATTGAACTTGAAGGTGATGCCCAATATGAAGTCGATCAAATCCTCGATGCCTGGCAAGTCCAAAACCAAACCCTGTACCTTGTGCATTGGAAAGGTTACGGCCCTGAGGATGACACTTGGGAACCCCATGAGAATCTCTCTGGAGCTCCCCTGGTGCTCTGGGACTTCCACCGGAGGCATCCCAGCAAGCCCCAGGACCCCCGGGACTAGAACTTACAGATGGCAGTAGTGGGCCTAACCCCTGCCTCTGGATTTATCAGGGATTCAACTCCCACCAGTACCCCTAAGCCTTTTTTACTCTCTCCCGCATAACCTTCAACTGAGTCACAATACCCCAAGAAAACCAGAAATGCATTCCAGACCAATCACAAAAACGAGAAAACAACGATGATACATATGCACAGACACTAGAAGTACAATAGAGGACGTGAGGACCGGGAGACACAAGAAGCAAGAAACCACCCCCTCATCCTGCTCGCTCGACCTCCCCCGCACCATTCCCCTCCTCTGGAACTGCCACCTCCTCGACCAACATCGCCGCCTCCATTTGCACTGCCACCATCACCAGATGATCCTCTTGTCGGGGCAGGGGCTTGTCAGCATCCACTGCAACGTCCAGCCAGGTCCCCGGTGATACAACCCGGTCAGCGCTGGCTGACTGACACCGACAAGTCGAACCACGCACGTGACCTCAGCACATGACCTCAGCACATGACCTCAGCACATGACCGCTACTGACCAACTGCTAATGACACCGGCCATTACCGACCATTCCCTTAACGACCAAGCCAACCTTTGACAATCCAGCCCTCTCTATGGCCCCTGACTGGCAGCCATCAATCGATCGTAACCACGTTACTGATGACCCAATGATCATAAACTTATTTTCATTTACATTTTTCTCTTACAATTTTCCCTCTCGATCTACTTACAATTTTCTCATATTACTTACAATTTTCCTATTCAATAGTAGCTCCCGACGTGCGTTATCACATGTGACCGCTACGCTTACTATCTCTTACTGGTTTCCCCTTTTATCGACTTACCTACCTATAAATACTGCCCTGTCAGTAGCTAAACATCATCGAATCATACCAGAGTCTAGTCCCCATTTCAGACTACACTTGAGATCTCGTTCACGCTCTCACTTCCTTAACGGCTGATTTGGGTTTACCCAGTCCAGTCTCCTTCGGTTTCTGCACTCAGCTTAATGGTATCGTTAAACTTAGCACTCATCGTCTTCGTCAAGCGCCATATGGGTGCCCTTGCCTCATCTTTGTTAAGCACCATATGGGTGCCCTCGTCTCGCCTTTGTTAATGCTAGCGCTTATGGCTAGCGACTCATATATTTCCGTTAACTCCTCTTAAATTCCTTAACGACCTTCTGGGTCTTTGCAGATCTCTCAACCCACTGCGATTCGGTAGCAACACTAGCAGCCTCACCATTATCTCTTACCACTCTCTCCCTCTTCTTTACTGACTCCGACCTCACAACTCCTTACTGAGTTTCTGGGACTTTGCTTGACTCCTCTCACACACACATAACACTATTACTTGCTAGCTATCCCTATCTAGCTGGTCTTGTTGGTTGTTTCCTGCATGGCAGCTAGGCGGCAAGTCAGCGCATCATTTTGGAGCCCACCGCAAGGGGTTCTATAGCAAAATTCCACTGGAAACTTGCCTCCAGGCTAAAAACCGCTTACGTCTCGTTACTGAAGCTTCACTCCCTGTTATCCCTTTTGACATTCCTCCTCCTTTGCCATTAACACCCTTAACAACACTGCCTCGTAACCTTGAAGAGGAACTCGCTACTGCTAGGGAACTTCTTGACATTACCGAACTCCTAGAGAACTTCCCAGGCCATCACATCGACAACTTCCTCGATGCACTGCTACCACCATTATCCCCAGACACCTATTCCCCAGTTCAACCCACTACACCTTTACCGACACCCATTAACCCTACCGTCATGGGTGACGCCCATCTTTCCCATCATATGCCACCCCACAACGACTCTACTGCACCCAAGTGGGATGAGAGTTGCCCTCAAGAGCTCGCCCAGTACTTCTGCGAGCTCGAATATCTCTTAGCGGACTGCGCCATTAACAACAATAATCAGAAAAAGGAATACGCCGCTTGGTACATATTGTATGATACCACGGAGACCTGGCTTGGCTTGCCAGAGCTCAGCGACCATACCTATGCCGAGTGGAAGATAGCGGTCTTTTGGTTATATCCTGGCACTGAGGAATCTGCCCATTACACCCTCCAGGATCTCGAGCAACTCATTAACCAGACCTTCTCTGCTGGTATCACTACTCTCGGACACTTCTCGGATTACTACAGGGACTTCCAGCACCTGGCACGTTGGCTTCTGGCTAAAGGCAAGATCTACCAAAATGAGGAGCGCCATTTATTCCAGCAAGGCATCCCGACTTCGGTATGGTCCAAACTCATCTGCCGTTTAGAAATCACCCTTCCCGATCATCACCCAGAGGACCCCTATGAGGTAGACCAAGTCTTTGAAGCTGCCAAATGGGTTCTGAAGGGTACTGACACCACTACAACTTCGAAAAAGCCGACGACCGCTAATGCTAAGCCTCCCACCATTAACACCGCTGCCCCCGTACCGACGACAATCATTAAAAAAGAACCTCTTGACATCACCACCACTGCTATTGTTAACACTCTCGCATGCATGGAGGAAAAGATGGCTGCATTGACTGCCAGTAACAGCTCTCAGTCCTGCACCTCTCGACCTCCTAGCGACAGCTGCCACTTCTGCGGCGAAACTGGTCACACGATGGTACAAGGCAATTGCGTTAAGCTGGAAAGCTTCATCAGTCAAGGCAAGATCCATCAGAACCACGAAGGCAAGGTTGTCTTACCGTCTGGCGCCATGATCCCCAACTATATCGGCAAATGGCTCTATATGGAATGCATCGACAAATGGCACAGGCTCAACCCCAACCAGCTTCTTACCGGTCACCTCTCCGCTAACGCTAACCCTGACACGGAACAACTCCAAGGCATGTCCCAGATGTTTATCCATGAAGTCTTGCAACCGGAACCCGCTAGCCCAGGAACGTTATCCCGGGAAGAACGCGTCGCTGCTTTAGAGAGGGAACTTTATGCTCTACGTTGCCCTGCAGAAGTCTTCGACGGTATCGAGATCCCTCGTGCTAAGGGATATCGACCGGTACCCCCTAAAACCGCTAACGACTCCGCCGCTACCAGTTCTCCCACTGTTAATGAACGAACTGTTCCCACCAGCTCTTCCACCAGTCCTCCTGCCGCCAACAAATGCTCAGTCCCTGCTAGTTCCCCTGTCACTAACAAACGTCCTGCTTCTGCTTCTGCTACCGGTACCGCTAAAGCCCCTGAGCCGCCAGCCATTAACCATGTTCCTACGGTCAATCCCCCAGTTCACCCTTATTCCGGCATCTTGTCTCGCTATCAGCCTCCAACCAATCGAAACTTTGGCACTCCGGACAAATGCCCTGACGCTGCTTACTGGAGTACAGCCCCCATCTACGATATCGAACAGTCCAAGCAGGTATTCGACCGGGTTCTTCAGACCAAGCTTACCATCTCTGTCGGCAAACTCTGCTCCCTCTCTAACGACATCCAGAACCAGTTCAGAAACACCATTACACCTAAACGAACCGTGCCTCCTAACATCACTGCCTTCCAAGAATCCACCGACATCCTCGACGACGCTCTGCCCTCATTTTCCCTTAACGACACTCCCGCTACCGACCCTCCTCTTACCGACACTGCTAGAGCCCAAGTCACTTCGATAGACACAGTGGAAGCATATATCAAGTCGCTACCACCTGGTGAGGAGCTGGTTACGTTAACGGTTGCTCAGGAATCTCAGGCAATTCGGTCTATCATGCTCTTGGTCAATAATCGCGAGGAAATCAAATGTATAGTGGATAGCGGCTCCCAGATCATCTCCATGTCCACCGAAGCTGCTAACTATCTCGGTATCTCCTATGACCCCAGCATCATTCTGAACATGCAGAGCGCTAACGGTACAATAGACAAGTCCCTCGGTCTCACTTGTAACGTCCCATGCACTGTTGGCGGTATCATGCTGTACCTTCAGATCCACATCCTACGCTCCCCCACTTACAATATTCTGCTCAGTTGCCCCTTCGATGTCTTAACCAAGAGTACCATCAATACCCTTAGCGAAACAGAGACTACGATAATGATAACAGACCCCAATACTGGACTTCGTCGCACTATCCCTACGTTTCCCCGCGGTCAGTACAAGCAACAGAAGGTTCAGCCCAAGTATAACGCTGGACCGCCCCGTTGCTTTCGGCACCACTCTCACAGTTAACGACTCTGAGGAAGACTTAGCAGTCATCCTTGACTACGACCGCCAAAAGCACTCCATTACAGTGCAATCGCATACCCTACTTGATCCCAAAATATTAGAAAACTCAAAAACAGTTTCCAACAATCTCTCTCTTGCTTATTTGTATGCGACCGCTAGCAACCTTACCAAGACCGTTATCCTGCCGTGCTCTTATTTTATTTCCACTAGTCTCTCCGATCCCTCTATTCTTGGCCAAGCATCTGGAATGCTCGATACTGTCTCAACCCCCGTTTACATTAATGTCCCCTTCCCAGCCATTTACACCACCGCCAAGCCAAAGCGCAAAGGAGTCCAAGTCAAGAAGGAATACAAGCCAGTCGCGTTGAAGACCAAGCCTGTCACTAGCCATGTTAGCGAAGACTTCCAAATTGAATGACACATCCTTGGCGACCCCTTAGCAAACATACCCAAACTCAATCCTAATCCCCTTCCGTTCTTACCGACTCCTCATTTTACCAAAGACCACAAAGCGACTTTCGTTAAGGAACACAATATCGGCTTTCTTACCCAAGATGAGCTTAACGTACTCATGGACCTTGTTGCTAAGCAACAAAATGCATTCGCTTGGGAAGACTCCGAAAGAGGCAGCCTACGACCTGACTTCTTCCCTCCCGTTCGCATACTGACCATCCCTCACGTCCCTTGGGTTCAGCACAACTGACCGATACCGCCAGGCCTTGAAAAGGAGATCTGTGAGATCATATGTAGCAAGATCCAAGCAGGCGTTTACAAACCTTCAAACTCTGCTTACCGGTCCCGCTGGTTTTGTGTCTTGAAGAAAAACAGTAAACTTTGCCTAGTCCACAGTCTTGAGCTGTTAAACCAAGTCACAATCCGCCACTCTGGAGTTCCCCCTTTCCCTGACCACGTTGCCAAATCCTTTGCTGGCCGCATCTGCGGCGCTACCCTCGACCTCTACGTTGGCTATGATGAACGTGTTATCGATCCCGCTTCCCGTGACTTAATGACTTTCCAAACACTGTTTGGCGTCCTCCATTTAGTAACGCTACCGATGGGATGAACTAATGCTGTGCCCATCTTCCACGACAACGTCACCCACATCCTCCAGCCCAAAATCCCCCATAACACCCTCAGTTTCATCAACGACGTCGGCGTTAAAGGCCCGAAGGACTGGAAACTCGTTAACGGCACACCCGCTAAGCATCCTGACAATCCCAACATTCGTCTAGCATTATGGGAGTTCTTTGAGCTCCTGAACCGTGTCCTTCAGCAGATGAAGTACTGCAGTGGTACTTTCTCTGGTCATAAGCTAGTCCTTTGCGCGCCAACCTTCAAGATCCTTGGCCACATTTGCACCCCTAACAGTCGAGTTCCTGATGAAAGCCGTTTAGCGCTATTGGACCGCTGGGGCCCTTGCCAGTCGTTAACCAAAGTCGGCACCTTCCTAGGTACCGTCAGAGTCCTCCGGATGTTCATTAAGAACTTTGCCCATTGCGCCCATCACCTAACAAAGCTCACCCATACTGGAGTTCCCTTCAAATTTGGACCTGACCAGCTTAACACCCAGAAAGACCTTGTTAAAGCCTTACACAATGCTAAACCCCTTGTTCCTATCAACTACGAATCCGACGACCCCATAATCTTAGCAGTCAACACTTCCTACATAGCGGTCAGTTTCTACCTTTGCCAGTGCACTACTGACAATCGCAAACAACGTCGCTATAACCACTTTGGCTCCATTACCCTTAACAAACAAGAAGCTCGCTTCAGTTAGCCCAAGCTCAAGCTTTACGGTTTGTACCGAGCCTTGCAGGCGCTACACATGTACCTCCTAGGCATTAGGAACCTTATTGTTGAAGTCGATGCTCGCTACATCAAAGGTATGCTGCAGAACCCTGACATTCAGCCCTCCACTAGCATGAACCGCTGGATCATGGCCATCCTCATGTTCCACTTCAAGCTTGTACACATTAAAGGAACCTTCCACAGACCCAACGGACTTTTGCGGCAACCGTTACAGCCTACCGACCCTCCCCCAGACGATACTGACAATGACATCTTCGAAGATTGGGTTGATCATATGCACGGATTCATGCACCACGTTCAGTTACCAACTGCCCTCGCCCGCTCCGCCTCTACTGTCCCTCATTTACCCCCATTCGCCCATTACCTTCCGACTCTAGTGACATTCGTTAATGACACTGTTCCTCTTACCAAAGTCTCAATTCCACCCGTTACCAACCCCCTTTCCTACAACAACGTCCCTCGCTCCCCCAAGGCCCTTGCTGGCGACAAAAGAGTTCAACTTGTTAAGCAGTGGCTTAACGACTTCAAGCAACTGCCAGGCCTTAACGACAAGGCCCTCGCTACCTTCCTTCACTATGCTAGGGGCTTCTTCCTCACTAACGGCAAACTTTGGCGACGCAATTGTAACGGTGAGCACAAGCTCTTCATACTGACTGACTCGCGACTTCGCATCCTGCACGCTATGCATGACAACCTTGGACATTGTGGTCTGTTCACTATGAGAGCCGCCCTGCTGGAGCGCTTTTGGTGGCCACAAGTAGTGGCCAATATCGTTTGGTACATCTGTTCATGCCATATTTGCCAAGTCCACCAAACAACCAAAGTCCTCATACTGCCTACCATTGCTACCCCTGCCGCTCTCTTCAGCAAAATCTATATTGACACCATGTTCATGCCACAATCAAACAAGTTCAAATATATCATCCAAGGATGCTGTTTGTTAATCCACTACCCCAAATTCCGCATGCTCGTTCGCAAAAATACCAACGCTATTGCTAAGTGGCTCTTCGAAGACATCATCTGCTGCTGGGGTGCCCTTAACAAAATTGTTACCAATAATGGCCCTCCCATCATCAAAGCTGTTGCTTACCTCGCCAAGAAGTATCACATCAACCACATTTGCATATCCAGCTACAACAAACGCGTTAACGGTATTGCTGAACAACCTCACTTTGATGTTAGACAAGCCCTCTTCAAAGCCGTTAACGGAGACCAGTCCAAGTGGAGCTCAGCCGCTTACTCCGTCTTCTGGTCAGAACGTGTTACCATCCGCCGCTGCATGGGTTGCTCCCCTTACTACGCCGCTACTGGTACCCATCCCCTATTCCCCGCCGACATCGTAGAAGCGACCTACCTCCAGCCACCTCCCAATTCCTTGTTAACGACTACCGACCTCATTGCACGATGCGCTATCAACCTCCAACGCTGACAAGCCAATCTCAACCGTTTACACAATACAGTCCTTACCACCCGTCGGCTAGCAGCTCTCCATTTCAAACAAGAACATGCCGCTACAATTTGAGACTATGACTTCAAGCAAGGAGACCTAGTGTTGATGAGGAATACGTGCATTGAAGTCACCCATAACAAGAAGATGCGACCTCGATACTTAGGACCACTAGTGGTAATCTCTCGTAACCGTGAAGGCGCTTACATTCTCTGCAAACTAGATGGATCCGTACTTCACCGACCAGTAGCCGCCTTTTGCTTAGTCCCCTATTTTGCCCGCAAACACATCCCTCTCCCTACTGACGCCTTCAACATTGATACCGACCATTTAAGACTGTTAGAAGAAACCAACTTACTTGACGATGAAGAACCCATTAATCCCGATGAATCATTGGACATTACTGTTGAAGAAAACTAGAAAACACCATCTCCACCTATCTACCCCACTCACCGTTAAAATCCCGAAATCCTTAATGGCTCCCGATAAGCCCTTATTTCTATTGTTTTGTTTCCCTTATCATCTTTACTTACTCCGTTTCTATTCACCATAGACTTTCTTTCTACATACGCTTTCCAACATACACACCTACCATTAAGCCCTTTACTTTTAATTCTTTCTAACTTGTCACCACCGTTCCCCATTTGCCTTTCGTTAAGACACAGTCGTTAAGCAACATTGCGCAAGCGCCATGATGATCTACTGAGCGTTTACCCTTTCTTCTCATTCATTTTTTGCTTCCATCATTCATTACTTGCTTCCTCTGACCATTAGCCTAATGGTCAGGTTGAACTCCAAGAAAAAACCATTTATTTAAAAGACCCCTTAAGGGGGTCAGTCTGCGACTATAGTAAAAAGCAAAACTAAAAAAGATTAAAGATTTTTTCAGGGCAAAGCAGGAGGCAGGTCATCATCCGAGGACAGTTCCCCATCCCCCGACTTTCCCCAGTACTCCTCCGTCACACCCACCTCGGACTGCCACGTGATGAAAGTGTTGCAATCATCCTGGTAGCGCGACAAAGCCCCCTGCATTCTCGCCAACAGCTGGAAACGAGCTCGCGCCGCTCGCAAGTCATTCTCTGCTGCTGCCATCTCCCTCCCCATCAGTCGCTCAACCTCCGCCGCCCTTGCCCAATACTGCTCCAAAATCGCCTCTGGGGTCGAATGGGAACGGGACTGGTAGGTCCTCCCCCAGCCACTGGATCTCCTCCTCCTCGATAGTTGGTTGAGGGGGAGGCCCGAATCTCTCCACCTGCCAAATGACATTAATGCTACCAGCCTATTGTTAAGGATGAACAAACTTACCAAGTCCCTTGCTTCCGCTTCACCTGTATCGTCCCCCATCTCCACCTCTGGCATCTCCAGTTCTACCGGTCTGTTGTTAAGAAAACACGGTCGTTAGTGGCAGTGCAACACAAGAGAATAAGTACTTGCCAGCTCCCGCTAGGCCCTGCTACTGGCTCCACCTTCCCCGTTACCTCCTCCTTGCCCAAGCTCCGCTCCACCACCTTCATTACCGCCGCCCTCTCCTTGGGGGGGGTCACCTTGCAAACTCCTTCACCCAACTCCTCCTCCTCAGACTCCAACCGGCGCTATTTAAAACTCCTCACTGGTGCCAGTACCTCGTCCCCGCTCAACTCTACCACCGACCGACTCCTTACTACTCCCTTGCCGCTTCCCTCCATTACCGTACCCTCTTGTCTTGTCGGCAGGAGAAGAGTGGTCTTCTTAATGGCAGGAGTCCCGCCACTCGCCGCTACCTCTTGTTGTGCCTCCAAGTACTTTTGGGTGGCCTTGACTAAGGCCGCGTCCTCTGCTTTTCTCCCTTTGTAGCCCCCCCAGTGACCCCATGACAATTAGCCATGTGTTGAGCACCCCTTGCTACCCTTGTTGCATCGGTAGCAGGGGAAAGTCCCTGTGGGGTACCAGCACCCCTCTGGGTTGTTAATAGCCCAGCACCCGTCGCACTACCGACAGAAGTGTTAAGTCAGATCGTTTAAAGACTGGTAAAGGAACTTTTACCGCCCCAACTCGCTCCTGGAACGCCACTCTCGCTGCAGGAGCCACCAACTTCCTTTCCTTGACCCCCCTGCACGGACCATGATTAACGATCACAGGACTTCGATGATTTTCCTTTGACTGGGGACAGTCAGTTTTTCAGTCAAGGGAAGATGATACAACCTGGTCAGCACTGGCTGCCTGACACTGACAAGTCAAACCATGCACGTGACCTTAGCATGTGACCTCAGCATGTGACCTCAGCACATGACCGCTACCAACCAACCGCTAATGACACTGGCTGTTACCAACCATTCCCTTAACGACCAAGCCAACCTTTGACAATCCAGCCCTCTCTACGGCCCCTGACCGGCGGCCATTGATCAATTGTAACCGCGTTACTGATGACCCAACGATTGTAAACTTATTTTCATTTACATTTTTCTCTTACAATTTTCCCTCTCGATCTACTTACAATTTTCTCATATTACTTACAATTTTCCTATTCAATAGCGGCTCCCTACATGTGTTATCATATGCAACCGCTACACTTACTATCTCTTACCGGTTTCCCCTTTTATCGACTTACCTACCTATAAATACTGCCCTGTCAGTAGCTAAACATCATTGAATCGTACCAGAGTCTAGTCCCCATTTCAGACTACACTTGAGATCTCATTCACGCTCTCGCTTCCTTAATGGCTGATTTGGGTTTACCCAGTCCAGTCTCCTTTGGTTTCCGTGCTCAGCTTAACAGTATTGTTAAACTTAGCACTCGTCGTCTTCATCAAGCGCCATATGGGCACCCTCGCCTCGTCTTTGTTAAGCACCATACAGGTGCCCTTGTCTCGCCTTTGTTAACGCTAGTGCTTACGGCTAGTGACTCGTATATTTCTGTTAACTCCTCTTAAATTCCTTAACGACCTTCTGGGTCTTTGCAGATCTCTCAACCCGCTGCGATTCGGTAGCAACACTAGCGGCCTCACCGTTATCTCTTACTGCTCTCTCCCTCTTCCTTACCGACTCCAACCTCACAACTCCTTACCGAGTTTCTAGGACTTTGCTTGACTCCTCTCACACACACGTAACGCTATTACTTGCTAGCTATCTCTATCTAGCTGGTCTTGTTGGTTGTTTCCTGCATGGCAGCTAGGTGGCAAGTCAGCGCATCACCGGGGCCACTGCGTTCCACCGACAATGCCCTGCCAACACCCGGTCCAGCTGCGCCATGCCATGCTCGACCTCTGGTGGCGATGCTTGGTGCAGGTGGGCCAGGCCCTCTTGCAAGGACGCGAAGGCCGCCGAGGACACATCCAGCAGGAGCCGGTGCTCCCGTGTCCAACCTAAACAGTCTGAGTTAGTCGCAAAAAGGTCTCGACAGGAAGCCACTCACGCATGGCCTCACCCCGTCCTGCAGCTGCCTCCTGCAAGGCCCAATCCCACCTCCGGACCGCTGTCTCTCTCTCGCCCCGAAGGGCCCCCACCTCCACAACCCGCCTCTCCAGCGCCTCAGACCAGAATGACAGAATTGCTGGGCGTGCCCGGGAAGCGGCCACGGCGTCCTCGAGCAGTCAGATGCGCACTTGGAGGTCCCGCACCTCCACTGCCTGGCTATTCACCACCCCCATGGCCACCTCCAACTCCCGCCTCACTGCATCCCGCTCTCCCTGCAACCCCTGCAACTCTGCCTGGACCTCCTGCACCCCCTCCCATCTTGCCACGTCCTGCTCCCTCCAGACCTCCAGCAGCTCCGCATCCTTCCACGCAATCTCCCCCATCAGAACCTCTGCCCACCAACGTGCTGCCTCCTCTGCCACCAAAGCCCCAGGGACCATCGCCAAGGATGCAGGGCCCAGGAGCCTCCCAGTCAGAGGGGAATACACATGCTCCCCCAGGGGGCCGGCCCCGAGGGAAGGAGACCTGCGCAAACGCTTGGAGGGCCGACCCGCCGGGGAGGACGCCCGTCTCTTGCCTGAACCCGCCCCCGACACCCTCTGTGCCCCTCGCAGCAGGCCCACCTTCACCACAGCCCCAGACCCTACTCCACTGCCCCCAGACTCCCAATGGGCCCCCCACGCATGCCCAGACCTCACCCCAGACTTGGGGATCGCCGCCATTTGTGCCAAGACCCACTCCACCTCCCAACCCTGCTCCTCTGCTATGCACGCTGCCTTCCAGAGCTGTGACACCGAGCACCTCTTGTGACAGGTGCAACAGGCCTCGCACATGGACGAGTCCCGCCGCGACCCCGCCTCCAGGGGCAAGAATACGCACGGCTCTCCTCGGCGAGTGCAGAGGACGCACTAGAAACAACCCTGGGGCTCAGATCGGAGACTCCTGGACCAGGGGCACCGGACTACGCGCCTGACACCATGCCAACATCAGAGTCCCCCAGACCCGGGCCAACACCCCCGCTACCTGATCTGGCGTTGCTACCTCCTGCAGTACCCGCGGGCCAAGAGGGGCGCCCAAAACAACCCGGGAGACTGGCCACGGCGCCACCCCCTTGGGATGGGGGGGAACCTGTCGAGATGGACTCGCCCCCGGAGTTTGCAACGACACCTCTGTCCAAATAGTCAACCCTGGAAGACCACAGGAGCAACCCCACTTACATTGGCAAAGCATTATGGACAGCTCGCGCTCCTGCCAGCAACGATCGTGCAAAGCCCGGCATGCCTCGTACTGTTCCCAGGTCCAGACTCGGTAGTCATCAGAGGAAGGGGGAGTAGGTGAACCGGAAGAAGAGCTGGGTTACGAGTCGAGTAGTCTTGATATTAACCATAGTTCTCCGTATTTTCCATACTCTCTGTCTCTGTCTCAATCTCAATCTATTCTCGTGCCTCTCTCCTCTCTCTCTCTTGTCTCATCTCTCATCTCTTGTATCCATGCCTCGTGTTTCCATTCCATGACTCATATCTCCATTCTGTATCTCTCCTCCATTTCTCTATCTACTGTTCCATATCTCTTCCTCTCTATTTCTACTCTCTGTTCCATGTCTCCTCTCGTCCCCTGGTTACTTGACCAATCCACCCCCCATCCGTTCCGTACCTAGCTCTACCCACTCCCAAACCTACCTCTGCCTCCCCAATCAATACTACCCTCCTGTTCCCCATTCCCTCCCTTATTACGAACCCTCCTACCCCCTGAACCTGTGCTCCCCTCCCCAGAGCACTTTTGAACCTCGCGCACGTCGCTACTCGTACCCCGGAGCATCTGGACTTCACCCCGGACCACTTGTAGCTGTACTGGAGCTCCTGAGAAGCCCTGGACCTGTACTTGGCCTCCCGAGCTCACCTAGTAAGGACTCGCCAGTGTAGCTGAGCCCCCATTGTCAGCGGGACCTGACAACATCTCCTTAATGGGTTTCTGGGACCCTTTCTGACTCCTCTCTCAATAATGTAATGCTACTACTTGCTAGCTCCCCTATCTGGCTGGTCTTGTTGGTTGTTCCCTGCATGGCAGCTAGGCAGCAAAGCAGCACAACATTGCCCCATAAAGATGTGTTTTGCATTGAGCCATACTTTCTCTTCCTCCTCAACTTCTTTGTTGTTGGTAATTCCTATCATAAAATCTTTTCATGTCATCCACAGCCCCTTTTAAGTGCTGATTGCATTTCTTCTCTAATTTCTTTCATTCATTGGACAAAGTTGTTGTGTGGCTCAGACATTTGGTGGTATGGTGTGGGGGCAAGACCAGTTGAAATGTGCCTTCTCTTGTTGATAAAAAATGGTGACTTTCCTGTCAAACTTGATACTTGGTTGTTATAACAGAATTCAGCCAGAGCCAGTCAGCCCAATCATTCATATGATAATTTATAAATAGCCTCAGGTATTGTTTGATTTCTTGATTCACACATTCTGTTTGGCCATCAGTTTGTGCATGGTGGAAAGTAGAAATATTTTGTTTGATACCTCATAATTTATAGAGTTCTTGAGTAAGGGTGGAAGCAAATTGGGGACCACAATCACTAATCAGTGTCTGAGGAAGTCCTTTGTGCCACCAAACATGGTCTCAAAATAATTGCACTGCTCCTTCAGAATCAGTTTCTTTATTGCAAGGAATTGCAAACATCCATTTGCTGAAGCAATCAACCACCACCATTATTGCATTGTATCCCAATGAGACAGGGAGTGCTAGTATAAAGTCTGCTGAGATTATTTGAAAGGAGAAATTCAGGGATTTCATTTGGTGACAGGTAGCCTTGTGGTTTTTGTGGGGATATTTTTGTCTGGTTGGCATTTTCTACAGCCATCCATGTACTTGTTGATATTTTCTGTCTTTTTGACTACCAGTAGTTTCTCATTATCAATTCTTTTGTTTTGTATCTCCTCAGGTGTCCAGCTACTTGTTGAATCATGATAGGTTTCCATTATTGTCCTTTTTATTTCTTTATCTTCTACTACTATCAAGTTATTCTGGTATGTAAGACCATCTTTTTGTTTCCAATTTCCATATTTGTCTTTCTCATTGATCTTTGCTGGCCCTTGTTGTAGTACTTGGCTAAAGCAAGATACTGTAGTTCTGGGGCTTGGTAGCAAATCACACTAAACCGTTCTAAAGCAACGAGTTTTTGTATTGATATGTATATACTAGTTTCCTGACTGTAAGTCTGAAAACTAAAGTAGAGGTTTCTCAATGAACTCCAGCCTAAGTGATTCACTCCCTGGGAACCACCGAGCCTTTATCCACTAATTGCCTGTCGATTCTAACCTATTTCTACTCTATTTATACTGTTCTAATGGGTGCACAGACCATCTTTCCATGTGACTTGAGAATTCTATAAGTAGATTACTATATCCCTTTTCCATTGAATTCCCTTGAAACATTGCCTATTTTCCATCCATCCGCCATGTTCCGTTACCAATAAGTTAATTGATAACCCTTTCCTGCATAGAACATGATAGACTCATGAAGAATCTCCGGAGTTTCACTGTTTCCATGAAACATTCATGTTCTGAGGAGGGAACAATAACATCGGTCCCTCCTGCTGCCTCAAGACCTAATATTCTGTCCCTTCCACCTATCCCTTCATATTCCATGACTTCTGATGCTTCTGGGGCTTGCCTGACAAGTCCTAGAGTCACCATATTCCGGAGTTCTTCCCCTTCCAGGAATACATTCATGTTTCTTGGAAGGACATGAATGTACTTGTTCCAGCTGTTTGAAACATACTAGGAACATATTCATCCGATACCCTTCTTCCTAACATTCATATTTCCATGTAGTCCAATGTCTTGACTTTTCCTGAGCCAGCCCTTTTCCTTCTGTCCTCTAGAGTACCTGATAGTTCACCTTGTTCTGACATACCAAATACTCTCCTGAACTCAGAGCTTTCCCCAGCTCTTCCTAAGTCTTCCTACTTCGTTCCTTATGTTTCCTGATCTTCCTTCGATCATTATTGATCCATCCCATTCATTCTGGTGGCAACCACATTTTCTCTTTTGATCCTCTTTCCTTATGGGTCTTTCCCCTAGTCAGAATCATTCCTAAAATTCTTTCTCCTTGTTCCGGACTATTCCACCTTATTCCTATGGTTCCCCTCTTTCCTTCTTTGCCTATTTTCGATGATTTGATATTCCGGACCTTCCTATCTTTTTATTCCATGGAGTAAGATGTCAGATTCTTTGATTATCTCTTGATTAGAGATATCTGGCAGAGATCTGCTATGTCCACCATTCCAGCAATAATAATCGATATTTAATTGCCCATTTTTCGTCCCCCTGCTTTTCAGAATACTCTATTATTTTATTAGCCCTTCAGCAATGTGAATTATTTAAGTGTTCCCATTTTTTCCGGTTTCTGAGGAGTTGTCTGCCTGTTATGCCTACAGTTTTCAGCACATAGTATGGTTTGTTTTTAACCAGGACTTATGACTTTAGACATAGAGTCATATCATTGTCCTTTCAAGGCTTTTATTATACTGTCTTCTTCTGTTCCTGTAGTTATTGCACTTTGCATATGCAATATTGAGATATGTTTGGCAGATAGAAGTGTGAGACCTTTGTTGTCCATCCTTCTGTTCCTTGTTTGTGATTGGGTCTCTGCAATAATGCATCAGGTTTAAGCATGCTTCTTCCTGGTTTATGTTTAAGAGTATAATTGTAATCTGCCAGCAATCCTGACCATTGAGCTTGTCTTCTGTTTAATTTTTGTGCTGTAAGGAAATATTCCAAGTTTTTATGATCTGTATATATCTCTAGCATATTGTTGTTTCCTTGTACAAGGTACTGCCATTCATCTAAAGCTCTTATAATAGCTAACATTTCCTTGTCATGTATTTCATAGTTTTGTTCTGCAGCTGAGAAGCTCTTTGAATAATAAGCAATTGGATGCCATTCTTCTTTCTGCTTTTAGGACAGAACTACTCCTGATGCATTAGGACAGAACCACTCCTGATGCATAGTCTGATGCATCTGCTTCAATCTTAAATGGGTCATTGTCCATTGCCAACATTAGTACTGGCACTGATGTTAATTTCCTCTTAAGGCTTTGGAACAATTCATCACATTTAGTTGTCCAATGAAATCCCTGGTCTTTTCATGTTACTTGGTATAGTGGTTGTGCAATAGTTGCAAACCCCTCTATAAATTTTTGGTAAAAGTTACAAAAACCCAGGAATGATTGTGTCTGCTTGACAGTCTGTGGAGTTGGCCATTCTTTAATTGCAGCTAGTTGTGATGGGTCCATTTTCACTGTTCCTCTTCTGATCACCACTCCTAGATATTCTATATCTTCCTTTTCAAATTCACACTTCTCTAGTTTTAGATAGAGTTTATTATGTTCCAGAATATCAAGGACTTCTAGCATAACTTTCCAATGCTCCATTAGGGTTTTGGTGTATACTAAGATGTTGTCCATGTAACTCCCAGCAGAATTAGATCCTTCAGTAGATTATTCATCATAGTCTGAAAGGTGGCTAGTGAGTTGCATAATCCAAAGAATATTACTGTTGGTTCAAAGAGGCCTTGATTGGTTAGAAATGCTGCCTTGTTTTTGTCATCCATTTTTGAAAATATTTGTGCTTGGCATAATTTATTAATAATGTCTGATATAAGGAGTAATGGGTGGGCATTTTTTACTGTGATGGCATTGAGTTTGTGGTAGTCTTGTACTGGCCTGAGTTTGCCATCCTTCTTTTTTATGAAAAAGAAACCTGATTCCCATGACAACTTTGATTCCCAAATTCTGCCACTCTTTAAATTTTTATTCAGGAATTCATATAATTCTCTTTGTTCCATTGGGCTTAGCAGATAAATTTTTGAAGCTTTTATAGGCTTTGCATTTGGTCAATAGCATAGTCCCACATCCATCTTGGTGGAAGTACATCAAAGCCTTCCTTCTCAAATACTACTTTATATGTTTTGTAATAATATGCTGGAATCATTTCTCTTATAGTATTCTTTTGCCTTTGCTTATTCTTGTTTTCAGCTATTTGTTTGTGATATATTTGATGTTGCATTGATTCACAATGCTGTGGCAATGGGCATTTGACTCTTTTCAAAAACCAAGTTTTTGTGTTGGGGTTAAAGAATTGTACATACTGATGCCCTTCTTTTATCCACTGAAACCTTTTCTCCTCAGTTTCTGTTACTTCTTGTTGTTGTACCACCTTCTCCACCTTTTGTGCTTTTTGTCTATTTTTCTTTTTCTGCCTTCTTGCTTTGTATGCTTTTTCAGCTTCTCTAGCCTTTTTCTCCCACATGAACTTGAGCATTTATTCAATGTTATTTTGCCTGTACTCTAGTCAATATCTGAATTATGTTTTTCAAGCCAATAATGTCCAGTGATAAGGTTGAAATTTTCTATGTTGGCTACATAAAAGTACACCTTTTCCAAATGTTGTTTATGCCTCATAAACAAGAGTACATAGTCTGTAATTGATCCATTCTCATTTTGTGTGCCATCTACATTAAAGACTGCTATTGCACATGGTAATTGTTGTATGGGTAGCCCATGCTTTTCCACAAAATCCTGATTGATAAACATGTTTGTTGTTCCAGAGTCCAGAAGACCCTTCACTTTTATATGTTCTTTATTATCCAGGCATTGTAGTTCTATATCTATTGTTGTTGAGCTCCCTATAGTTCCTATACTCATGCTTGTTTCTTTGGCCTTAAATTCATTTTTCAAAATATAAAACTCTCATGTATTGTTTTGTAAAATAAATAAGTCTATCTTTTCATTGAATTTGTCCATTTGCCCAGCCATTCAGCTGCATGGTGGGCCTCTTAAAAAGCCTGTTCACAGAGTTGAGCTGCTACTGCTTTCTTCATCTCATCTGAAATTTTGGCAACCTCCACCACTTTGATTACTTTGGGAGAGCAACAGTTTCAAGCAATATGGCCAACTTTGTTGCAGTTGTAGCATGTTAGAGGCCTATGCTTACATGTACTATCAACAACCATTGCATTTGGGTCAGTGGTGGGAAGGTCCTTGAAGCTATTGTTAGGAATGTTGGGTACCCAAATCTGGTTTGAAGTAGGTGTGTTATTGTTGGACCTTCTGTTTCCTCTGACAACTGCACCATTCCTCCTCTGCCCTGTTAGCTGTGACCCTTGACTGCCTCCATTGTCTATCAAGTAAGTCTGCCTTATCTTGCCATTCTTGCAAGGTGATGGGGAGCAGGTCACACTGGTAAATCTTGACTAGCAGGTTTTTTTCAAGGCCTAGTTTATACCTGTCTAGAAGTGCAGCCTCATTCCATTGTATATTGTTTTTTAAATTGTTGAATTCTGTATTTAGCATTCAGGTTATTGGCTGTGTTGGCCCATGTAGGTACAAGGTTCCCAATTGCATTAAGGATGGAGGTAATTCCATTCTGGAGGATGCTGACTGTTTCCTTGGGGATGGACATATTTGGAAGGTTAAAGCTGTTACATGCATACAAGAGAGGACTTGACTCAATCAGCCAATCAAGTGCCTTTGGACAGCACATGCAGGAAGCTGGGTGAGTCTTCTTTGGCCACAAGTGATGCATGTTCACACCAATTAACCAGAGAGCAGTTGTTAAATACCTGGGCTCAATGGAGTGACTACTGCCTGTTGCACTAGTGTAGAAAAGGCTGGCCCACTGAAGGACACAGACCCAACTTTTTTGCTCTGGAGGGTGCCTCGGAGCAGCCCTTTTGTACTCTACTGACTAGGATTCCTTGCTACATACATCTAACTATGGTTAGTGATGTAGAGGTCAAATAATGCAAAATATACTTCAATAAATCTGGTTATGCAGTTAGTGTTGAGGGCAAGTAAGATAGAGAGTAAGATGTCAAGTTCGACAGAATAAACAGCAAGGACAACACTTGCTATGATGAGCAGAGACCCAGCCAAGTAGGGGAACTTCAAGATAATGTCAGGATCTGGCTTAATCTCACAACAAACACAAAACTGACAATCCCAAAGTTGAGTTTTCTCTATCTAATACAGTGTCCTTATATACCTATCTTGTGTTTATCAGATGATAGTCATAAGTGTCCTTGTGAAAATATGTAAGTTGTCCGTGATAATATGTGAGTCATCCATGATTATACTAGGGGTCCTTATAGGAGTCAATGGGGTGGTTATGGAATTTGCATAGAGGTAAGTAGTAAAGCTCGCGCGTCGACCTAGGTCCTGACAGCCGGGGCCCATAACCTGTTGCAGCTAATTACATGCAGGGTATTGGACTTTCAGCCTGACAAAGTTTAGACTTATGCCTGACATCTTGCGTCTCATATTCAGTAGATGGATTAATATAGGTATAGTTAATATACATACCTGGCGTCTTGTATTCAGTAGATGGAGAATACGGGACGGCCAGGAAGTGAAAATAATCTACGATCACGTGAGTGACTGGTCGGTCACGTGTATCTACGTTGTCAAGAGGGTTCACGTAGAATCGACCAGCCTCGCAACCGTGTTGTGGGTTTGGCTCGAGGTTTGCCATGGAATGATCTAAGTACGCCTCATTCCATTGGCATGCGGCATTTTGGACCATCCCATATCCTTCCGCAATGGCAGCTGTCCCGAAACTCCTTCAAACTTGACCGTGCATTGTTTGCTCCAATGAGACGATTACCTGCATTCCTTTCCTTCCTTTCAAGTCCTTTTGGTCTATACCCCTGTGTAGTGGCGCGTGGTGTACGGAAAGAATCAAAAGACTCCGATGCTGCCGAGCTTTGCCTTTTTTGGTGATGTCGTTCAAAGTCTTTTCGAGCGTGTTGTCGGTCTCTTCGAAGAGACTCCAGCACCGCTCCATCGTTCAAACAATAGTCATCTAACAATGCCAAGAGCTTCATCCAGAATATTCAACACAACTTTTGTGCGACCGCGAAACGGTCTTCACTTGCACACCTCGAGAGCCTAGACTCCATAATTTGACAGAGCGTATCACTGATCGGAGGAATGCAAACCACATCAGAGATCACTGGTCAGTCGTCAGTCAGACATGCTGTGTATACAGACTGAAGCTCAGAATGGAGACCTGCGTAAACATTACCAGCTGTGCGAGGTCCAGATATTGGGATGGTTTAAAAGCGATTGTCTTTTTCAATGAGAAGCCATCGACCTTTCCCTTCCTTTCCCCCTCCTCTTCGTCTAGACATCATCACCTACCATGTTTGGTCTAATTAGGACCCTGGTTCTTGCATTTGCTATTAACCATCTCTCTCTTGCTTCTCACGCAATCTGGTCCAATAATAATCATAATAATTTTGACTTCATAATTGTTGGGGGTAAGTGGTCCATGTAATTGTGCGATTGAGATTGGCTGAGATTATAATATCCAGGTGGAACCGCTGGAGCCGTATTAGCCAACAGGCTAACAGAAAACCCTAAATACAATGTTTTGCTCATCGAGGCCGGCCCAAAGTATGTCTTTTTTTTTTCAAAAATATAGCGAAATGACCTCACAGCTTGCTCTTTTTTACAGTGACGAGGGCATTCTACAGCTGGAGATTCCGTTCCTTTGCCGTGAAGCTACGCCAAACACACCATGGGATTGGAATTACACCACCATTGCTCAGCCTGGGCTTGGAGGCCGCTCGATTCCATATCCTCGTGGTCATGTTTTGGGAGGTTCGAGCTCTGTCAGTGAGTATACATCATATGCCTTGTGCACACCGCAAATTTACTTATCTATGTTGATCAGACTATCTCATCTACACTCGTGGAACTCAAGATGATTTCAACCGTTACGCCCATGTCACACCTGATCAAGGATGGTCCTGGAACAAGATGCAAAAATACTTCAGGAAGAACGAGAATTTCACTGCTCCCGTTGACTACCATGATGTCAGCGACCAAGTCGACTTACAGGTCCATAGCACAACCGGAATAAACTCAGTCAGCGTCTCGGGATTCCCGACTCCTATCGATGGTCGGATCATCAACGCCACAAGCCAACTTAAGGGAGACTTCAAGTTTAACCTTGACATCAATGATGGCGATGGCTTGGGATTCGGTCAGTATCTCGTATAGGGGTGAACTCGTTGACTTTTGCTCACCATCATTGTAGGCTGGGTACAGACAACTACCAACGGCTCAAGACGCAGCAGCTCTTCCACCTCATATCTGGCTCCGAAAGTCCGCCAGCGGCCCAATCTGCACATTGTCCTTGGGGCCCAGGTATCTCGTCTTCTGCAGACAGGTATAGAAAGAGGACTCCCTGAATTCCGAAGCGTTGAGTATCGTCTTGAGTCTGATGGTAAAGGACACCATGTTCAGTGTCCTGATACTGTGCTTATCCTGTCCATAGGATCAACACAACATGCAACCGCGACTCGCGAAGTTATTCTCTCTGCAGGTTCTGTCGGAACCCCTCAGATCCTTCTGAACTCCGGAATAGGCAACAGCGCTGACCTTAAGGCTGTTGGAATCAAACCGATTGTCGACCTCCCGGATGTCGGCGAAAACCTGTCAGATCACGCGCTGCTTGGAAATGGTTTCCTAGTCAATTCTACCGGGACATTTGATAACTTTTCTCGCAACGCTACAGTTGCGGCTCAGGATATTGCATTGTGGCAGAAGACAGGCACAGGGTTCCTTGTTGACACTATCGCCTCCCATCTGGGATTCATACGTATCCCAAACAATGATCCAGTCTTCAAGACCACGAAAGATCCTTCTGCTGGACCTCAATCAGCACACTATGAGCTCCTGTTTTCAGTATGTAATCTTGGGTTTCCCTCATACTTCGCTGACCTACCTTCCACCAGAACTCTCTCACCTTTCTCAAACCTCCTTCTACTGGAAATTTCCTCGGAATTGGTAACGTTGTCCTCACTCCGTCCTCTCGTGGATCTATCAAGCTCCGGTCCAACAATTTCTTCGATGCACCTCTTATTGATCCGGCTCTTTTAAAGGCTGACTTCGACAAAGCCGCGATGCGTGCTGCAGTGAAAAGCAGTCTCAAATTCCTCACCGCCCCTTCCTGGGCAGGTTATGTCATCAGCCCCGTCAACGGCCTAGAAAACGTGACGACAGATGCCCAGATTGACGTGTATGTTCAGAAGAACACTGCAACAATCTTCCACCCGGTCGGTACTGCCAGTATGTCACCCAAGGGGGCAAAGAGCGGTGTCGTTGATCCGGATCTGAAGGTCAAGAAGGTAGCGGGTGTCAGAGTTGTTGATGCCTCTGTTCTGGTATGTTCCACCTTGTTAGTTTAATGGCGTAGTGACCAATGCGATGGCTCAGCCATTTATTCCTAGTGCTCACACTCAGGTTCCAGTTTATGTTGTTGCAGAGAGAGCCTCAGATCTTATCAAGGCTGCAAATGATTGGTCATAAATTTATTGTACTGATTCTCTTTCTCTAACCAAAGACCTTCTGCATCTTGTCGGTAACACTCTTTACATACATGTACGTTTTGGGAATCCACATTTTTATACTCCCTATCTCTCTCGACTAGAAGCACAGCCATTCACTTAATTATCTTTACTGTTGAGTATGGGTCGTTGCAAACATGGCAATTCCGAGATCTAGGGAGGTTAAAGCATTGGAATGATCACACCTTCGAGACATAGTATCACATATGTGACAGTCAATTCTGAAAGATATGCAAAATTCATAGGATTTTCAAGCTCTTCAACTCAACCATGTCGTCCAATTGCTATCTCTGCCTTCGATAACAGTGGTGATCTCCCTGGCTACGACCCTGTCGGCCTGTTCACTAGGATGGAGTTCATCGTACCTAAAACACCGAGGACCAAATGCTATGTCTGAACTTCAGCAACGAATCAAGGTACTCACCACAAGTAGCTATCTTGAGCCTTGCGGTCGGTAACCGTGGTACAAACACCCGTGGACCCGTTCAGCTCAAAGACACAAGAAGAAATGGCACCCGTAACATTTAGCGGTGCCGTTCCATTAAGATACTTGGCTGGATTTGCGTACATGTCAGTGAATAGTGCATGGGAGTCGAAATAACCTATATAATATAACGCTGTGAGCTGCTTCATCTTTTCTCAATGTTTTCAATTTACCAATGTGCGAGTCCGGAAGAGTGGGCGCGAGATCTGTGAGCAAGAGCCTCGTAAGAGCGTTTCCGGATAGCGTGAGCTCAGTCATGAAGTTGCTCCACTGCGTTGTGTTCCTCTCAGCTGACCAGTAACGATTCGGATATGAATCGGCAGAGTAAAGAGGAGTGTCTTCCAATGGGATCATCTTTGTTTGAGGGCAGTTAGTAACGTTATGTAGTGGTCGGTTCGTTCAGTGAGATTAAACCAACTTACATTCTGGAAGAGGAAGTTCCTTGCGCCACTTTCGTACAAAACCTTGACCCAGTTCACCATGCAGTTGGTGACGTCGACAAGGGAGGCGTCGTTGCTGCCTGAAATAAGCGAGTTGACTCCGAGGTCATTCGTCCCGATCCACAGTGTATACAGGGTTTCCTTAGCGTCAAGTTTAAGCGACCCATTGTTCTTCTCAGTGAAATACTGAGGAAGTTGGCTCTCAAAGAGGGATGGGAAAGGACGGAAAGTAAGGTTGTTGGAACATGTCGCCCCGGCACGCGCGAAGGGGTACAGCGACACTTGAGCATAGCCTGCCGCATAGGTAGGCCACGACACGCCAGCGTCGCCAGTTATGACAACATCAGTATAACTGTCTCCGAAAGTGACAAGATTCCGGATCTTCTTTGGCTTGAGACCCTTCAAGGCTGAGGCTGAGGCGGAGATGATGGAGATAGCCAAAAGGAGCCACGATATTATGGAGAACTTCATGTCGGGGAATGTGCCCATCCACAGCATGTCGCGGTCTTATAAGCACTGGCCGGACACCGGGAAAGGGCAGGGCAAGGCAAGCCGCTGTTGATTTTTTCGGCAGTGTTTTGTGGGGTCAATCAAATGATCCAGAAAGATAGGAGGGCCGGACAGGTAGGGCGGGCCGGGGCAGAGTAGGGCAGAGACGGGCGGAGCAGAGTAGGGAAGAGCAGGACAGAGCAGGACAGTAAATATGTAGGCAGGAAAAATATGGTAAGAAGAGCAGATCAGAACATAGGCAGGACAAGCGCAGAATAGAACAGGGTGAATATTTAGTATGAGCGTAGGGAGGGCTGCTCTCACAAGCTTAGTTGGCTGGAACATGAGATTGATCCCCATTGATGGTAAATTTCAGAGACGTGGGCAGTATACAAGCAATACCATACTCATTCAGCAGTCAGCTCCCAACTCCCAATAGGCTGGAGTCCATTTTGTGCCAGGTATTCTACTCCGGAAGGTCATGTGCTATAGTTTCCCGAAGGCGGACTTTCTTCGGTTTAAAAATACCCGAAGTGTTGCCGCTAGATAGACGCAATGTGGCGACGCACAGCGAAATAGTACACTTATTACTTACATACAACTTGACAATCTTTCGCACACCTTTATGAGGCGTGAAATGCCAACGTTCAACGAATAACGTCCGACCAAGAGTTGTCACGTCTGGGTATCTATGAGGAAAAAATGCCATCTGATGGTATGATACAGTACAGTGTGAGAAAATGTAATCAATGAGACAATAAATAGCAATAAAGATACATTTTGCGAGTCTAATTATCAGCGAGAAATCGGAAGGCCAAACAGAGAAGTTGACGACAGGAACTCAGTATACTCTGCAACCGTTGACGGAGAGAAAAGGGAAGAAGAATCAAATGAGCAGTCAGAGAAATAAGACTCGGTTTCGGGGGAAGAAACGGAGTAGGGTGGAGAAGAAAGGAAATCGGGCGAGCACGATGATTCAAGTGTTCCACAGTAGATATTTCCATCAGCGATGGAGGGAGTAGTGGCTGGGATCGCGGCTGGTTCGAAGATCCACGAGAAATCCTCATTTGGGGAAACGGGTGCAGACTTCTCAAAATATGTCTCCGCAGGACATATGGTCTGAGAACAATGTGAAAAAGATTCCATGACATCAGAAGAAAAGTCGATGCCACTGAACGGCTGGCTGCAAGTATCCGCGGCAGGAGAGAGATCGGAAGAGAGGAATTGATAAGGTGTGGATGGTTCGAAGGAAAATGATGCCCCTTCCAAAGGCGAGAGATATTTGTCCCAGGTGTATAAGAAGCTATCGTCTTGCGCCTCACTACAGGTTGCATCAGAGATATTGAAACTGGAGTATGTGGAAGTCAGGTTGGCGGGGAGGTATTCAGGAAAGGGCTTAGATTCAGGGCCGGGAGAAAGCGACGAAGCAACACCTTTGCGTTCGTAGGGGGTGTGGCGCCGTGATTGTTTAGTACCAACAGAAGCTTTCGCTTTTCCAGACTTTCTGTTCGGAACATATGCATGTTTCCTTTTTCTGTGCCGGGTTAGGCATCCAGGATCGGCTGTGCGGTAATCGCAGTCCGGGCAGGCATGAGGCTTCTCGCCAGTACTGAAGAGCATTCATTAGGGATCAGGACAGTTTGCAGTGAAAAGGTAGTGCTTACTGTGTAAAAGTATGAGTATTTAGGTTTGACTTCTGGAGAGTCTGATAAGCACAGCCGTCATAGTGACATTTAAACATCCTGGAAATTCGAGTCAATTAAGGGTCAAGCTTGCAAATGGAAATTGACGCACATAATAGCTTTACTTGGTTTGTGAAGTTGTTCGTGACGGGCTATATCGCCCTTATAGCGGATGACAACCCCGCATACATTGCAAGGCTCGGTATTGATTTCTTTCTATAATGAAGGTGAGTCGATGGGTCGCACTTTGGACTGCAATCATCAGAACTCACAGTACGAGACATGATCCGGTGATTGTAAATCGAAGCACTGAGGGCGGGACAGGTGTTGGGAGACTTTTAACGTCGTGAGCGGGGCGCTCTAGAGTGAAGAACCTCCCGGCCGCGCCCCCGCCTTTAAAGTGATCCCTCATCCTCGAAAGGTCCTGAGCAGCAGGATTGGCTTTCACCCACTTTTTGCGTTATTGCTCTAAAAGGCGATAAAAAAGTGGTTTAGCGAACCAATCGTCCCGGAGAGGCAGGTGGCGGCCAATGCACCGCAGATAACAACAAAATAAGGCAATAACGACGGATTGGTGAAGTCTATTTTGAAAGAATGGCCTTTAAAGGAGATAAAAAGACAAGGACCATGTTTTCCAGACATAGACATCTGCAACAATTTGTCCCAGCGACGGCGTGCTGGTCTTGTGTCCGTTTATGGAAGGCCCATCACTATTCGGATGTCGATTGAGAGGCGAATGCACGGCTGTTGGTACATGAAGATTTTGTGGCCTCGGTAAAGTAGACCACAGCCTTGATGATGACTTGCACCTGGAATGAGAGTGGAGCAGCGATTCTTCACACAGTTGAGGGAGCTCGACAAAAATTTGCTATGTGCTAGATCATAAATGATGTAATCAACCGCGACAACTTGTTCAGACCTTTGAGGAAAACGGAGTTGGTAAAGGACAAATGTAGCCGTGAGAAATTTCACGGCTCACTTGTACATATTATTGCGTATGAGAGTACGATTGAAAAGCCGAGCGGCGTATTGTTTGAGAAGGCTAACTAGATCGGCAACCTGTTGAGATGAGAATAGGGAGTCGGTTCCGCAGTAAAATTGATCAGAATTTGTAAAATGGAAGATAATACCCAGAGTATCTGTCATGAATGTGGAGCGAATCTTTTGTCAATCCAAAGAAGATTGAGACTTTATAACATCACCAGATCTGTGACAAGCGTAAAAGCAACAAGACAGGATGGTTGTGAAGAGAAGATCATTCTAATTGCCTGAACGTTGTGCTGATGATAGAAATTCTGACAAGTGTGATAGATGGATAGCTGTTTTTGATGGACTGGGTCAGCTCTGACCTCTTTGCTCTGCATATCATAGCTTGAACAAGAGGATTGGATTGGTTTGAATCATCATCAGGATAAAAATCTCGATAAGATGACAAATTCTGGTGAGATATTTTGGTGCAGAGGAAACGGACTTTGATGTGAGGGCAATATACCTTGAGAGTATTAGAGGAGTTGGATCCAACAGTAAGTTGTGAGATAGGCAAAATTTTATATATGTAGTCTTGAGCTCCTGTTGCATAACCTGAGGCAGTCGACTTTTCAATGGCATTGGTTTGAAGATGCCAAGACCAAGCATTTAATCATCCAGCTGGACCAGTTGGAATCCCGAACCTATAGAACACAGATACTCATAAGTATTTATCCTCAGTCTGTGTTATAAACACATTCTGTACCAAACACGAATACTTGTGAGTATTTATCTAAGGTACAGTTAGTTTGTCATTGGGTAAGTATGTGTAAAAAAACTCTCCCTCAGTTCTATGACTGATTGCAATACGGAGTTTTTGATTTATAAGCAAATACATATAAACAAAACTCCCGGACTTCGCAATCAACAAACACCAAGGAAGATACTTAGTCTGATTATACTTACACGTAAATACCTCGATGGAGTTATTATCTGTTCTGCATTCAAAGTTGTCTCTAGATGACCAGCCACTTGGCTAAAAAGCTTGCTCTTTCTCAGACAAGGCATAAACAAATTGCATGCTATTTATTTGAGGTATCTACAGTACTAAATTCAATGCATACATAACAAGGGTCCAATATGGTAAAGATCGTAAGAGACACAAAAGCATTCATACTTACTTTCCTAAGTATCGACAACCGCGAAAACTGTCCGAGCTTCTGTACAGATGAATACAGGTGAAGTGAACCATTTCCATTCTCAGAGGAGTAGCGACCCAGAGCAATTGTGAAAGTGAACAGTTTTACTGTTCCTGGCTTGGTCCCGCCTGAAGTGCGGTGAAATCCAGCTTCTTCGGCATGATTCTACCCCTCTCATCTCCATCCTCATCTTCGCTATCAGACCCGCTGACAGACCCGCTGGCAGAAACTGATCTCCTCTTGCCACCCCATAGTTCCTGCTCCAATCTTTTTTTTGGGAGACGTGTGCTGGATCGCTGGGACTTTCGTGGTGCCGTAGGGAAGAGAACCTTGGGCACGCAGTGCGAGTCGGGTGAATAGTCCGGGTGCTCGAGAGGGAGGCGGGAACGTGCGGAGGGAGAACGTGGGCGGTTACGTTCGTGGTCATATAGGGGATTCGGGAAAGTACCTCGTACGCCCCGGCTATAAGGGAACGAGTCAATAAAAACCAAATCGAACTACGATAGAGGAAGACACGTACAAAACGTAAGTGACAGTGGGCTGCTCTTGGTATTGAGGAGTATGAGGCGACAGACTGGGCGTAGGACTAGTGCTATCTCTGACGACGGATACAGGTGACACGAGAAAGGGGTTGTTGGGCGAGTCACGCATGGGTATGCTGCGTTTCGGGGGCCGGTATTCAGGAGTCACAGGTGTTGCAACCGCCATTGGCTTGCGATGAGACGGCGGAGGTGATACAGGCGCAGAACCAACGCTGCTGGTGGATGCTGGCGCTAGCCGTCGATAGACAAGACCCGAAGGCACTTGCTTAATTGAGGCTGCAGCTGTGCTAGGCGGGTCACCGTCAGATTTGCTGAGCCAAAAAGCCTCTTCCTCCGCGTCTACGCTCTTGCTCGAGCTGGTACGTTGTTTCTTGTTTTTATGATGTGCCTTCTCTGTTTCTGCCTCGCTAGCGGAGCTCTCATCAAGATCGATGTCTGAATCGTCGCCCCTGAGGCTGCGAGTGACGTGTTTTCGCTTATGGTGGGTCCGAGGAGGGGTAGGAAGCGATGCCACGGACGCAGAACGTTTCAGAGGGCGTGGAACGGGCGGAAGAGCATCTGGAGAAAAGTCGAGCATCGCGGTCGCGCGTGAGGTAATTACGTTGTTTTTGGAATAGTTGAATGTGTCGCCGGTATCAGTTAAAAAGTATATTGCAGAAAGAGAGAAATGGTGGCGCAAATTGAGGAGTGGAATCAAGAAAAGTCAATGTTCGATATCTGGCCAATGCTGCAGACAATGAGAACTACAAACACGCCAAAATAACACGTGACACGCGCAAGGATTGATCGACCTCAGGACGAAGCACAACAGAGACAAGGCATCCTCAAAATGAAGATCGCAATCCTCACCTCGGGAGGAGACAGTGCAGGCATGAATGCTGTTGTACGTACAGTGGTAAAGACAGGCATTCTAAAGTATGTCTTTCTACCGTTTCTTGTCCATGATTGACGCGTCTGGTCATGTAGGGGATGTGAGATGTGGGTTGTACGTGAAGGCTATGAAGGTCTCGTTCGAGGGAATGCAGAGCAAGCATCTCCCACACAACCACTGTCTAGTGACGTCTTTGTCTCTGAAGACGGGACTTCCAATTTTTTCAACAACCTCAGATTCGGTGATGGTAGTTTACTCAGGGACGGAGCCTGTGACCAAACAGGAGGAAGAACTCTCAGTGGTCGTTACATTGTGCGGGTAGGTTTTGACGATGTGCGCGGCTGGTTTGCGGAAGTAAGCATCCAATTATCTTGTGCTTTATCGCATCGATTTTCGATATCTTAGGGAGGTACTCTTATTGGGACAGCACGGTCAAAAGCGTTTCGTACCCATGAGGGTCGATTAACTGCTGCCTACAACCTTATCAAAGAAGGCATCGGCGCATTGGTCGTCTGCGGAGGAGACGGATCTCTCACAGGTGCTGATATCTTCAGAGCTGAATGGCCTTCCCTCGTCGCCGAGCTCCGTGCACAATGTACGTCATTTCAGTCACATTTGACTGCAGCTCGCTCATGACTGACTGTAGACACATGTAGCGAGAATCACCGAAAATCAAGCTGAGGAGCATGCGCATCTCAAGATCGTCGGCCTTGTGGGATCCATTGACAATGACATGTCGATGACAGACATGACGATTGGCGCTCCAACGGCTTTACACCGTATTTGCGAAGCAATGGACAACATCAACTCAACAGCCATCAGTCACTCTCGCGCCTTCGTCCTAGAAGTCATGGGAAGGCACTGTGGGTGGCTAGCACTTCTTGCTGGTGTCGCGTGAGCTTGTTTTTCCCTTGCTCTCCAAGTAAAATTGCAAATTCACGATGAATAAATAAAACAGCGGTGGTGCAGATTTTATCTTCATCCCTGAACGACCCCCGAAAACTATGCCTTGGGAAGACGAAATGTGTGCTGCCATTCAGCGCGTAAGTACCTATCATGCTCCGAAAATGATATCGTTTTCATTTCCCATGTTAGCATCGCGAAATAGGCAAGCGCAAGACGATCGTGATTGTTGCAGAGGGCGCTATTGATATCGAACTCAACCCCATCAAGGCAGAATACGTCAAAGAAGTCCTTACAACACGCCTTGGACTTGACACGCGAGTGACAACTTTGGGCCACACACAAAGAGGCGGACGGCCCTGTGCCTGGGATCGTATCCTGGTATTTGTGGGGAACGATCCAAGCCGGTTCTACACTCACTCTATTCTTAGCCCACACTTCAAGGTGTAGAGGCGGTGAAAGCTTTATTAGAAGCTACACCCGAGACTCCGTCATACATGATTGGTGTCCAAGAGAATAAAATCATGCGAGTTCCTCTCATGGAAGCTGTTCAGATGGTATCTGGTTCCTTCCACCTTGGTTTTTAGCGACGACGTTAATTACTCCTTCAGACGAGGGCTGTGGCGCAGGCCGTAAGTGACCGAGATTTCGAGAAGGCTATGTCTTTGAGGGATCCCGAGTTCGTCGAGAGTTTGGATGGTTTCACAGCAACTTCAGTCCTAGTAAAGGAGCCTACCCTCCCTAAAGAAAAGGTGATCATCTGGAACACTGTATTCGTCATCATCTCATCCTCAAGTATCTGTAGCGTCTCCGTATCGCCATTATGCAGTAAGTGAACCGGTATCACTGGGTATCAGTTCTAATATTATCGTAGCATGGGTGCGCCAGCTGGTGGAATGAATGCAGCAACTCGGGCTGCTGTCCGTTACTGTCTTCAGCGAGGCCATACTCCACTGGCAATTCAGAACGGATTTCCTGGCCTTCTTGACGACACTGTCATCAAGTTGTCGTGGCTTGGTGTCGATTCCTGGATGGCTAGGGGAGGTTCAGAACTTGGCACCAACAGGACTCTCCCATCGATTGACCTCGGAGCTGTTGCGTCAACTTTTCAGAGATTCAGCTTTGATGCTCTGATGATGATTGGTGGGTTTGAGGCTTTTCAGGCCCTGCTTATTCTGGAGGAAGGAAGGAAGTATTACCCTGCCTTCCACATTCCCATGGTGCACTTACCTGCGACAATCAGTAACAATGTACCCGTAACCGAGTTCAGTCTCGGTAGTGATACGAGTTTGAATGCATTGGTTGATGCGTGCGACGCTATCAAACAGAGTGCTAGCGCGTCTAGAAATCGTGTCTTTATTGTCGAGACGCAGGGAGGGAAGTGTGGTTATATTGCTACAATGGGAGCTTTGGCGGTGAGTGAAGAAGCTTAGTGTCCTCCTGTCTTTGTTCGAAGGTGACTGATGTTGTAGACTGGGGCCTCTCTCGTCTACACTCCTGAAACTGGAATCACTCTGGATATGTTACGGAAAGATGTCAAGTTCCTCAAGACAAGGTACAATCTTGACGAAAAGGGTAAAAGCGAGGGGCGTCTCGTTATTAGGTATACCAGGTCTCCTTCAGAACTGTTACGTCTGCTTATGCAGGTTATATTTCAGAAACGAGGTCGCTTCGTCGGTCTATACTACCGAGGTGCTTACTAATATGTTCAAGGAAGAGGGTGCTTCCTTATTTGATGCTCGTTCTGCATCACTCGGACACACCCTGCAAGGTGGTATCCCTTCGCCAATGGATAGGGCGCGTGCTGTGCGGTTGTCGCTCAAGTGCATGGCATTTATTGAGCGGCAACACGCTTTGATCCAAGCCCAGCCCGCGAAAACGAGACAGGCACCCGATGATAGTGCAGCTGTCATCACGATTCAGTCCAGCTCTATCAGATGGGTCCCAGTGCAGGAGATGCTCAAGCATGCTGACATGAAGAACAGAAGAGGAAAAGAATCGTGGTGGCAAGATGTAACAGGGATTGTAGAGGCATTGGTGGGCCGTCCATCACTGAAGTAAATTGACCTCCAAACTTGAAGTTGATAAATGGATATCAGACTACGTATCCGTAGTGACACCAGGTGCCAATCCCTGACTTAGATGTATCAAGTATAGACCGCACAGTCTGTGGGCCCCAGAAGGATATTATTCTAGAGCTACAGAAAATTAATGATCAACGATCTCACTTCCCGGTACACAACAGCCACTACGATTATCAGTCTAGCTCTGCTCTTTGCACGTCTATGTACGTGGGGATGACTTTTACGAGCGGTTTCTGGGCCAGAGTATGATCTACACTTCGGGAGTGTGCACCGATCATACCGTCGAACAGTCTCTGGAGACCCTTCAGGACAACAAGCTCGATCTGAAGCATACAGCAAGTGCATGACGACTTCACCATCAGTCCATCACGAACACTGACTTCGTTCGGACTGGCTCCTCGACATTGGTTGGATGGGGTACGTTCCGCCACATATGCAGCCAAGAACGACGATTGCGACGCTCCCGGGTGCACTCCCTCTGTCAACCAGGCCGCCTTCGGTATAGAACCGCTTCTCTGCGGACAAGCCGAGAAATCTTTGCTCTAATTATCGCGACCTCCCTGTCTTCAAGGGCGTACACCAAGATCGTTTCGCTCGAGACGGCGGAGATCAGCGTGTACTTTATCTTATTGTTCGACCTGACGTTAATGCGTGAGCACGTCTGTATCCGTCGTACTGCTCCCAGTTCCTGAGCCACTATCACGATGGCATCTCTGTCTTCAGTTCAGGTTGCCGATATCGGTCCCTCAATCGACTCTATTCATAATAAGTACATTTCGGTGCTGATGCCCCTGCTCTTGGGTCATGCCAAGATTTCTACTTTCTCCTTCCCTCGCCAAGTTTTTATCTTTCCGACCAATCATAATGACACCCTCTGCAGCTCGAAGGTGCCGGCTCTGAATTTAAGAACGTCGAGACGTCCTGGGCGTGCACACCTCTGCCACTATCTATCAGTGGTTTTGGGTGGTCAACAAGGAAAAGGCCCTCGCTAAGTATGGTGAGAGGTAGTACAGGATTTGTGTGTTCTTTGCGTACGCTCAAGTCGTCATTCAAGAATATGTCAGGGAAACCTCTACTTGAAAATGCTGAGCAGGATCCGCCATATTACCTATACCAGCTACCTTCTCTTCGTTGATATCGGCCATATACGAGACCTTTTTGGCAAAAGATCAATTCAATTCAAAAAATATTACACCCAGGCTGAACCTCTGAGGGCCTGAAGCCGAGCCGGGTACATCATATTATTATCGCGTTGTCAAATTCCCTCTTCTGCTGTCTCGGACCTATTTCGCTTGAGAGCAGCGAAAAAAGTCGGTGTGTACCCTTCGCACATACCCTGTCTGATTTCGGCTCATTTTTCCAGCTTTCCGGAGCTGAGAACAGCGTTGACGTTGTGGGGACACGGGTAAGCTCAGTATTCTGATTTCGGCCCATTTGTTCAGCTTTCTGGAGCTGAGAACAGCGTTAACTTTGTGGGATACGGGTAGGCTCAGTATGTCGTCTGTTGTCGAACCTTGCTCCACCCCGACAACCTTGTTTGCTACTTTTGTCCAATGTCCATATGAAAACGACTGCAAGGATGGCTTTCCAGATTGCTCCGAGTCTCTTTACCCTCACTTATTATGTTCTACTGTCTTTGTTGGACGCCAGCAGACACGGCAAGCGCCTCAAGTTTTAATGACCGGTGAAGGGCCAATATCATTCTCATTTATACTTAGTCTTACCCTTAATATGGACGTTATAGCCAAGTACACCGACGACTGAGGGTAAGTGAACATATGTACAAATGACGGATATTATACTTACCAAGAATGTTACCTAGATCAGAGTACTTACCCGCGTTCTCAGTAGATTCGATGCAGTCAAATACACGACGACTGAGGATCAGAGTACTTCCTCGTGTTTCAGGTGTCAACCCTTTAACAGTCTTTCTGCGGGTTGTTTTCCTATTACTTCCTCGATTATTCTCGCCTTGCTAATGATGCTAATCATCTTTCAACTTTACTCTATGATTCGGAACAGAAACTAACTCTCAGAACCGGGATTCTTCTGAGATGTTGTGACGTGCTATTTCTGTCATAGGTTCCTCTCATGCTTAGTTGGTATGAGTGTCTGGGCACGTAGGAACTCCCTCCTGCGGTATTTAAACCAGAAAGAACAGTCAAGGCAGCACTGTCGAAGAATACAATGTCTGACCTCATATCCATGTCAGTCTTACTTTATTTTATGATCATCGAGTCATCATTATACATGTATGTCTATTATTATATTTGAAATCTCTTTTATCACTGCAAAACATGTATTACTCATGTATGTCTCATTCATTAGTATAGAAGTATAAATATCTTATGTATCCTGGAGTTCAAATCATCTTTTGACTTGTTAACTCCAGGTGCGTATACTTCCATTTATATTAGTTATAAACCTACATCTTTCAATTTGTTGACTCCAGTTAACACCAGTTGTATTTGACCACCAATATATATATTCATTTGATATTATACCTGCGTAATGTCTTTGCTGCATCAGGTTAAGGGCTTTAGTGCCCATGAAACTTCCAAAGCTTTACAGTTTGCAAAGTTTAATGGAACAAACTATCATGTGTGGTCCAACAATATAAAGGCAGCCCAACAGGCTAAATCCCTCTGGAGAGTCATATCTAGTCATGAATTATGTCTGCCTGTACCACCTTCTGAATTTCCTGAATTGGTTGCTGAATCTAGTTCAGCTAAGGGATCTTCTTCCATTTACATGAAAAAAGAAGGTCAGGAACTCATTGGAATACTGTCAAAAGGTTAGGACAAGAAAAGCTGACTGTGAAGGAAATGAGAGTGACTGCAAGTGGCAGGAGAGCTGACTGACAATGAGAAAAGCTGATTGTGATGGAAGGACGCAACAAAACAACCTCTATTTTATTTGGTAACAAATGGTGCAAAACAAAATGTGATTACATAATGAATGTGATGCACCTCTTGCTGTACCCCAACTTCCAACAAATACTTCAATTCAAAGAATTTAAATTGTGGGACCTTGCAAATGAAAAGTTCAAACATTGGCTGAACAAGGATGATGCAACTACAGGATTAATATGTAACACCATCAAATGAATTGATTGTATCATCCAAAACATCTTGATAAATAATCAAAAAGGACCATATTGATCTTCAAAGTAGTATCAATATCCATTTTAATTATCAACAACTCTACACTAAGGAATGGGACAGCACTTCATCAATATCCAAATATATTGGTTACTACTTGAATATCTGTTGTCAATTTATCAAAGCTGGGCATAATCCAAATAATCTTATTATAATCAATGCAATTCTTTTGTCACTTCCACATACTCCTACATGGGAGGGTATTAAATCAAACCTACTTTGTCAAGGGAAAACACTCACTCTTAACGAGGTATCAGCAGAATTAATGATAGTACATGAATGTGTGATACATGAAGATGCTGCCACATCAAAAACTTTGGCCTTCATTAGTAAAGTTAACAATAATCTGAGTAAGAGTAAACCCATCCATAAACTCACAAAGAAAAAGCTGAGGATCAAATGTGAGCCAAAGCCAGATGGGTACTTGCCATAATTGTGAAGAAAAGAGACATTAGAGTCCTAATTGTATAAAGCCTAAACAACCTAGGAATGTTGACAATGCAAATATATTGATTAAATATACCTACAAAGTTGGAAAAGTTCTGATGGTGATAAACAATACTATGACAACTGGTTCACTTCTCAACAGTGCTGCATCATGCCATATGATTGCTGACCAATCATATTTCACCACATATCATAAAATCTATGGTCAGCACATTTCAGTGGGAGGATTAAACAAGATATCAGTTACTAGTATTGGTTCACCTTTTTAGACTAATATATCCAATGGAGTGAACAATGTTAGTCTTCATAATGTACTCCACATTCTGACCTTGGGAGCAAATTTAATTAGTCTTGGGCTGTCACAGTGTGCTGGTGCTACTATTAACACTGTTCAATATGGTTTTTGCCAATTATGAGCCAAGATTTTCTTTATGCCAATTTCATTGGGTCAAATGGCACTTTATATTGCATTGAATGCATGATTATCAAAAATGATGATGATCATGTCATCTTTATTGCTAGTGAATCAACCATGCAATTCTGGCATTGAAGACTAGGACATATCAGCCCTTGAGTGATAGAATCAATGTTTGACCATAATCTTACTACTGGATTGAACATTAAACAGTCTCAAGAATTTGATCACCTCTTTAGTAGCTACACTTAGAGAAAATACACTTGTCTGCCACTTCCAGAAGCTAGCAAAACAATCTATAACATAAACAAGTTAATTTGACAGGCCCAATGAATGTTCCAACCTAGGATGGATCACTTGTTGCCATTGAAATTAGCCATTGTTATCCTGTTGGCAAACTTCTCAAACAAAAAGATGAAGTCAGCAATGCAGCCTGGAACATTTTAACTCAATTTGAATGCCAATCTGGTGTACTCATCAAAGCTATTTGAACTGATAATGGCAATGAATTTGTCAATAAAGTCATAGAATAGTTTTGCATGTTGAATGGTATTAAACATAAAACCACCAATCCATATTGTTCCAAACAAAATGGAATTGCAGAATGAGCAATTGCAATCTTTATGGACATGACATAATTGATGTTTCACAGAGCTAAAATGGACTCACATTATTGGGAAGGCATTCATGTATGCCATTTATATTCACTCAATTAACCTGCTGCGATACAAAAGGCATTCAATGTTCATCCCTGTGCCTCCATTCTGCAGATTTCTAAGAAAATGCCTTGATCTATGAGTGAGCACAAGCTTCAATGCAGTCAAGATGTGGACATGAGAGCAGCTTGTGTATGCAGTCCACTCACAGCATCATCAAATATATACTTCCTCCACAATTCAAATATTGTAGGCTCAAGGCCCACCAAGGACTTGTCTTAACAAACTGCAATATGAGCCCTTCCTTATACACACCACATCTATATCTGAGAGATGATATTTATGATACACCAACTTGAGAACACTTTACATAATCTCTTCACATCACTTGCAACAGACATAGAGTGACTGACTCCTCTAACCTCTCCAACCCTCAACCTTGGAACTCTTGAGATTTCTAATTCTAAATCAGCTCCAGCTAATAATATCAGAATTACCACCCTATTGATTACTGCCTATTGAACCAAACAAAAAAAGATAAATAGTGTCTAAAAGAAGAAAACAATTCAACATATCAGCTTTTGGCAGCAAAATCCTGTATACTGAATGGGACAAATCAGGACATAAACCCTGATGTGCCACACTTACAAATTTTTGGTTTGCTTGGATGGGCTTACATTCTTATAGAGGTGTAAAATGGTGAACTTGAGTTTAGAGCTGTAAGGGTTTGAATGTTTGGATAGTGGAATGATGAAACAAAAGGACATTGACTAGAAGATCTTGAAAATGGAAAGCTAATCACTTCAAAAGACATTTGATTTCATGAAGATGATATGCCAAGTGAACTGGCACAAGTTGAAATAGGACTTGTGAAATTTACCAATGAAAAAATTGATCATTTCATTGATGAAGTGATTTATCCTGAAAATGACATGCCACATGATAATTTTATTCCATCAGAATCCTCAGAAGACAAAATTATTGCCACCTTACAAGACTCTGATAATCATGGTGAAGAATCTATGGAATCAACTCTATAGGAGATTTTGAATATCCTAAGCTGATGCACCCAAGCACTCCTCATTCTCCTGCTATCAAAATTCCTCAAGCACCTCAGGAAACAAGCAAGTGGGACAACTTACCAAGGCATGCACCCAAAAGATATTGTCAAGATTCTACATTCAATTCAAATGAATATGTTGTTTTTATGACTATATCTGGTCCTTCAGTAGCTGAAGCATTGAATTTGCACCATGCAGATGACTGGAGAAAGGTTATAGACAATGGATACAACCAGTTTATCACTAAAAACATGTTTGAAGAAGTAGATGAACTTCCTGACAGTAAAATGATAGTAGGAAGCAAAATTGTAACTGGGAATCATCACAAGTTCAAAGCCCAAATAATTGCTCAAGGGTTTTTGCAAATTCCTGGTCTTGATTCCAATGAAACCTTCCATCCTCTCACTTTCCACCACATTTGACTTTGAGATCCATCAAATTGATGTGATTGGAGCCTGTCTAGAAAGATTGCTTGACAAAGAAATTTACATGTGAGCACCTAAAAATGCGGGGCAGAAAAAATACTGGAAACTGCTGAAGGCAATATATGGCCTTGAACAAGCCAGAAGAAAATAGAAAGAATGTCTTCACAAAGTTCTAACAAAACTAGGACTTAAACAAACCAGATTGTATGATTGCTTGTATATCTGCAGAAGTAGTGAAAAGATTTGATTGTTTTGGTCTACATGGATGATATGATCATGACAAGCCAAGATATTTGTAATTTCATCCCTTTCAAAAAGAATTTAGCTGATAATTTTGACATCACAGACATGGGAAAAGTCCAATCTGTTCTTGGAATTCAAGTTTTATGCAATCACACCAATCACACCATCTATCTAAATCAGTCTACTTATATTGACTCTGTTCTTGATCATTTTCAAATGTCCAGCTGCACTCCTGTATCAACACCTTATGGCTACAAATTACAACTTGACTTCAGTTTGACTTCCCAATACTCATAACAAGAAAGAAACATATTTACATTATGCTAAAGGAATAAACTATTTACACTGGCTCAAAAAACTGCCCTAATGTTTGGCCTTTTTGGAGCATGGTGTGCAACAATTACCAAAGCAAAAAATTGTAGAAAGTCACATGACATACAACTGCATTCTGGCTTCATAATGATATATAGATCATGTGATTTGGACAAGAACTCACTTATTAATAAATCAAACAAAATATTTAATCATTGGAGCAGTTTTTTTTGACCCACTCTAATTTACTCTAATTTTCATATCTAGTACTTGGTATGGCCTCTATTTGCCTTTATAACTGCTTTGATCCTTCTAGGCATGCTCTCTATGAGGCTTTGACATACCTCTGGTGGTATTTCATTCCACTCCTTGACCACTCTCTCCCACAACTCATGCACTCCTTTAGAGGGTACCTCATACTCCAAAAGTTTGTGCTTGATGTAAACCTAGAGATGTTCAATGGGATTGAGGTCAAGGGATTGGGCAAGCCAGGATATCACAGTGATGCTGTTATCAGAAAACCAGATTGTTGCCCATTTGGAGGTGTGTTTTGAGTCGTTGTCCCGCTGAAAATATTGTCCTTCCTCCTTGATTTCCAACTTCTCAAAGCTTTCCACCACTCCCTCATCCAAAATCTCACAATACTATGCAGCATCCATCTTCCCCTGAACTTCAATGAGCTTCCCTACTCCATTCCAACCCATGCAGCCCCATACCATTAAATTGTTTCCTCCTCCATGCTTGACAGTTGGTGTAGTGATGCAGTCAGATAGTGGTTCTCTTGGAATTTTCCACATATATACCTTCTCATCTGATCCAATCCAATTGATCTTTGTCTCATCATGTCACAAAACTCTTTTCCAATCCTCCACTGTCCAGTTTTCATGATATTGAGCAAACTTGAGCCAGTTTGCACAATGAGCAGCCTTGAGCATGGGAACTTTCTTCTTTGTTGCTGAGCAAAAACCTACCTCCTTCAATGCATTCCTGACTGTCTGAGGATTGACAGGACTGGAGATGACAGAATTGATGAACTGTGTAGCTTGAACAGCATTATCCAGCTTCCTAGTAGTAATTTGACGAATAATAAACTGTTTGTCATGTGCTGTAAGCTTGGAAGGATGACCTCCAGGATGATTCTCTTTGTTGCTCTCCAGTTCTTTGCTGATCTTCCCCACAGTGCTCTTTCCCAGGCCAGTTTTTGCTTGGATTTGATGCTGAGAATACCCCTCATTAAGGAGAGAAGCAACACAGAAACAGGTTGCATGATAGTGGTAGAGTGTCAAGAAGGTGATTGATTGAAGTTGAACATGTCAAATTGGTACAAACAAGGTCACATGACATTGTTTATACTTCCCACAAGGTGTTTCCATCTTCTACTGCTGAAAAGTATTGAGAAAATATGAAAATTAAAGTGAGTCAAAAAACTGCCCCAATGATTGAATATTTTGTTTGATTTATTAATAAGCGAGTTCTTGCCCAAATCACATGATCTATACATCATTATGAAGCCAGGATGCAGTTGTATGTCATGTGATTTTCTACAATTTTTTGCTTAGGTAATTGTTGCACACCATGTGAATCTTTCCAAAAAGGCCAAACATTGGGGCAGTTTTTTGAGCCAGTGTATTGCTCATTGGATTTCTGCTTTATGCTACCCAGACAAGATGTGATATACAGTGGCTCAAAAAACTGTCCCAATGTTTCACACTTTTTGAAAGATGACATTGGCATGAAGAATGGGAAGTACCTAAATTCCTTATTAAATCATGTAAAATACTATGGCATCGTAGCTACAAAATGGGCCTAGGTGTATGTAATTAAAATAAAAACTGATGGAGCAATAGCCATTTTAAAATATTCACTCATTGAGACAGTTTTTTAAGCATCTCTAATTTTTCAGATTTATTCCTGTTTTAGTCAGAAACAAGGAGTAAGTTGCATGTGGGAATACAGACAGAGTCATGTGACCATGTTTGGATATATTTGGGAGTGGTCCAAGTTGGTTAAACCACATTTTGACCTTCAACCACCATTATGAAAGCTACTTCTTCTGTACAACACTTTATTTGCTTCTTCCTTGCTGAAAGGTATTCCATCAGTCAGATTGAGGCTAAAACTGGTCTAGGGAAGTCTACTATTGGGAGGATTGGTTGAGAGTTGGAGATGGACAAGGAAAACCATCCTAGAGGCTGTCCTGCTAAGCTTACTCCATGTGATAAACAGGCTATTGTTTGACAAATCTCAACTGGGAGACTTGATACAGCTGTCCAGGCCACCAATTTTATCAACAACATCATTTCCAACCCTGTCTCTCCCCAGACTGTCTGGAATGTGCTGAAGGAGGAGAGGTATTGGTCTGCTACCAAGAGAAAAGTTCCTATGCTCAAAGCTAGACATTGACAACTATGGCTTAAATGGGCTCAGGAGCATTGGAACTGGACTATAGAGGACTGGAAAAGGGTGTTGTGGACAGATGAGACACAGGTGCATATACTTACTTCCATTATAACTTACATCTTTTGATTTGTTAACTCCAGGTGCATATACTTACTTCCATTTATATTAGTTATAAACTTACATCTTTCGATTTGTTAACTCCAGGTGCACATCCTTACTTCCATTTATATTAGTTATAAGCTTACATCTTTCGATTCGTTAACTCCAGTTAACAACAGTTGTATTTGACTGCCAATATATATTTCATTCAATATAATACCTGCATACTGTTTTTGCTGCGTCAAGCACACAAGATTTCAGGTTCCAAATACGCATCATGAAACTTCAATTGTTATCGCTGTTATCTGCGGCGGAATTTGCTCACATCATAGTTGGAAGCGCCAGCATTACTTTCTTAAGAGCTCGACGCAACGTCCAGTTCGTCTCGTCCAACGCTCACAATCCACGGGACCTGCGTCTGGAACCTCATTTTCAATTATGACAACAGCGGGAATACAGGTGATGTACTTGTCGTTGAAGCCTTCATTCAGCTCATTCTCACAAATTCCTTTAGGTATCATCAAAAATGATAACAAATGGAATCAATCATGGTCGCACACCTCCAGTGTAGTTTCTGAGGAAAGGAGACAATCACAGGATGCATCTGCGAAGCTCGATGCCGGCGTATCGTATGGCCCTGTCTCTGCCAATTTTGATAGCCAAATGACTCTAGTATGCTTCAAAGGACGACAACGGAACACTGGTACTATACCAGCGTATGTTTACATTTCTTGATATACACATCCAAATGGAAAGCAACAACAACGCCAATACCCGACGATAGATTGGCACAACCAGTGAAAATTACACTTATCATTCCCAAAGGAATGGATCAAAGACTTGCAAGTATGCCAGCGAATCTTGTCACTGAAATTCAGGATATTCACTAAAATAGATCGTTTATATAAAATACACTTGGGAACGACCCATTGATCGTGTTCGAGAATGGAAAAAGAAAGTGACGGCATCAATGAGACCTTTGGGGGGAGGTAAGTTCTCCCAATGTACTGGTGAACATGTAACCCTGACACACGTCTTGTGAAGGGTCGTCTCACTTGTTCTTATGTACACAACCAAGGTTGACGAGGCAGCCACAGAATTTGTATTTATTAAGAACAAGAAACGCCATGAAAAATATCTCACCGTCTCTCATCGCAGGCAATCAAACGTGGACTATTACATTTCTGGTGTGACTTTAGCTCTATATCCGAGGTATAAGGGTAAGGAAGTTTATTTTGATCATGCGTTCTGGCCCGATATGGCGCGTTGGTCACACTACAGACATCAATTACGAAAGAGGCGGCCCAGACCTGTTTTGGTGTGGCAGACGCAGAGGGCCTACGCGGTCTGAATTCATACCTATTGGCATTCATTCGATTTTATAGCCTGTTATATATGCCTTCATCTAGTGTGTTCCTATTGCTGAAGTACATGCCTTGGGAATGAAGTATTGTCACCATGCATTGGCAAAGTTTTGCCTGGCAATGAGTCCGGAAGGGGGGATCTTAAATCATACTGAGACACAATATTCTGCACGTACATCAGTGCATTCATTATCCTTAAAGTCCTACATCGATGTCAGCAGACCGCGAGGTATAGAAAAGAATGATTTTGGTCAATGACGTTATGAGTACGCGGCTTTCCGCCTGAACATGAAAACAAAGTGTCATTTTATTGAGAAGGACGAGAAATACAGTAATGAATGCTGATAGGTATGTTCTGCTACTTGATTCCGACTTTGTCAGACTTGATCCAATCCATCAGGACCGCAACGCTTCGAAGGTCAAGTTGATTTCAGATTTATACGACAAGGGCTGCGCCTGGATCTATCGCGTTATTTAAATTTACTTCTTCAACGACCAGGGAGGCCCTAGCGGAGGCCCCACGAAGCGCTCTCCCAGAAGGAAGAAGTCAAACTTCCCGCCGCCGCCTTCACCAGCATTGTTGCTCCTGCACTTCAATACCCCTCCCGTCACATGAATTGTCGAAACTGCTTATCAAACGTATGGAACAATGTATATGTATACACGAAAATAAAGATAAAACACCGTCCTCGTAGAGCGAGTTACAATGTAAAAAAACACACGAAAGAGAAAAAATCGAGTCCGCAGTCTTCCTGAGTTTCTCTCCTATCCTCCACTTCCATCTATCTCCATCCCCAAACCCTTCTCACCCCGACATTTAATCACTATCCCAATCATCCTCCTCCTCCTCATCACTATCCCCCATATCTTTGTTCCTCTGCGCAAGGGCACTAATCAATGCACTTGTCAGATCGCCCCCCGCCACTGCACCGGCACCAATCGCCATGCCCACCGCTACCTCGGCCCCTACCCCGCTTCCACTTCCGCCGCCGCTGGCAGGAGGCGACCCACGCGCACCAGCATTTGGATCCGCCTTACGGAGACTGTGGATACCCTTTCCTTGAATACTTT